>JAWLRI010000448.1:8595806-8621334 GCA_034781795.1 Crypturellus tataupa
TTTCTGACAGTGAGGGTGACAGAGCACTGGAACAGGCTGCCCAGAGAGGTTGTGGAGTCTCCTTCTCTGGAGATCTTGAAGACCTGCTTGGATGCAGCCCTGTCCCACGTGCTCTAGGTGGCCCTGCGTGTGCAGGGGGCTTGGACTAGATGACCTCTAGAGGCCCCTTCCAGCCTTAGGCATTCTGTGATTCTATGATTCTATGAGTGTCAAATGATAATTTTCAGATTCTTTTCCAGAATCCTTTAGGTTTACTATGTCATAAACATAATTCTTTAGCAAAAGAAAGGTGGACCTGGGTTTTATATGCAGTAGCTAGTGAAGCATCATTTAGGATCAGTCCAATTTACAGTAGTATTGCCGCTGCCCACATGGGAACTGGGTCCAAGTGGCACTAGAGGCTGCTGGTGTCCAGCTGCTTGGTGCTGAGCTGTATGTGCTAACCACAGAAGTGACATAGGCTTGGGAAATCTGTGCAGCACATTCGCGTTGCAAACTGACCTTTTGAGAGCAGTAAAGCTAGGACTCAGAGTTAAAATACCTGTGGAAAAATCTATTTCCCAGGAAATGTCTAACCTGACATTCTGACATGTCTCACCTGACATAGTCTGAAAGCCGGACAGGACCCTCACCCTTTAGTGAGAAGTACAGCAATGTTAGGTTAGGCAGCCTTAACTGCGTGCACTTCAGTGCTGGTTCAGAGTCTTCCTGCTCATCTTGGAGTTCTTGAAGGATCTATACATATTGCTCTATCCCAGGACAGTACTTGTGGGTGTTAGGCAATAGGAAAGAGTTGCTGTTGACCCAGTGGAGGGTCTTAAGGTGCTAATTAGCTGGCAAAAGCTCTTGAAGAACTTTCTGTGTGATGGTAGACTGCAGAAGAGAGCTTGACAGCAGCCAAGGTAGTGCAGGCAAGTGGTGAGGAAGCTGCAGGTGCTACTGTTGCCTGTGCTTGTATTCTCCCTGTGCAGGTGTTACCCGAGCACTTTTAGCACTGGAGAGAATAAAAAAGTGAGAAATATTCTCTTGAGAGAACAATTCTGCACCCACATGGCATAGTTGTTTTCCTTGCTCCCCTCTAAAAGGCTTACAAAAATTCTTGACTCTCTGGGAGTGTCTTCAGAGTTTATAATGAAAATAACATCAGTGAATGAAGCAAAGGCTGGTTGAAAGCAGAGATCACTTTCATGGTGTTGTTCAGTGCCCCATAAAGGCCCATACTGTTTTCAATACAGAACATCTCTTGCTTTATGAAACTCAAAGCCTCTGAAGCGATGTCACACAGAGAGCTCTGATTACTATAGCAATAATTTCTTTTAACAGCCTTTCAAACACTTATTAATAGAAAAAAAATAGTTCAAGCTATCTTCCTACTGCATGGCAAATATCAATGTTCACAGTGTGAACTTTAAAGTCCTATCTGATTAGTTAATGTCCACAGTTACTAGTGCTCTGTCAATGCGGATTTCTGCTGTCCCCCGTTGATCTCAGTCCCTATGCAGTACGCAGTGCACACCACAGAAATGTAGCTAATGTCCCCAATGGCTGCGGGTGACTCCTGCCAAGTATCTCTGAGTAAAACAGGAAACCCAGTTTCCTGTGATGGGAATTCCCTCCCACATCCCTCTGAGCCCGAGGGCTCCATCAGTAGGACAGCATATCTGAGCATACAGACCCCGATTTCACCTGGGGAGGTTGTAGCAAGGGCTTATGTTCTCCTTTCACACACCTTTGGAAATGTGCAGATGGCAGCTTTTCTGTTTCCAGCATGGCAGAGATTCCTGGTATTTCCCATAGCTAGTAAGAAAAGACATAAGAAGAAGCCAGAAGGTCAGGCATCTGACCTAGTTAAGATATAGATAATGTTTAAGAAATATCAGTGTTGCCAAGATACTGCTTTCTTCTAATGCACTAATGTGAGGAGTGATACTTTTCCAAAGAACATGGTAAAACAGCCTTTGGCCTTTTGGACATCTCTTCTTTCAGTCCTAGTTAAGCTTAAATATTTCTTAAAGGCTAATTGACTACACTTGTAGCAAATCTGCCCCTTTTTAGACGTAGGTTTCAGTATGGGTTGAATATTCTATGACTATTGATTTCTGAAGCAAGTTTAAAGGTAAATGCAGCATCCAAAAAGGAGGATAAAGGGATCACAGCAGCCCCAGCATCCCTTAGGCTTCCCCCGCACTGATTCCCCAAGGCATCTGGATCATAGTAGCCCTAGGGGCTAACTGAATTCCAGCTCTGAAAATCTGCCCTTCATGCTCACAGGCGCTGGGGAAGACCAAGGAGACTCAGGCCCACTGACCACTTCTGCTGAAGGTCGTATAACAAGCCCAGTCTTGAACAAATATGATCTCCTCCTTGCATACATTTCTTTATGCAGAGTATGGTTTGTGTGGACATCTAGACTTCTAATTTCTCTCTCCCTGTTTCCCCTTGCAAAAATAATCCTTTATGTGCAGGCTGCAGGAGCAAATGAGTCTGTTTGTACTTCATGCACATTGGCTGCCAGGTCCTTTTGCCTGTGCATCCCTTTCTGCACTCCATCTCAGGACAGTGTGTCCTGCTGGAGCCTGTTGTTTTCTTTAATCTCTGAACGTAAACATGCAGATTACATTGCCCTCTGTCACCAGTGTCCAGCGGATAACAGACATGCTGTCATATCTGTGCTGCTTTCCCTGTGCCGTGCTGATCGCTCTCCTGCAGAGTGTGCGGCACTGGACCATTTGCCATCAATGATATAAAGGCCAGATTAAGCCTTTAATACATCAGGTTGCTTCAATCTGCCCTCCGTGGGAAGCTTTAGCATCATCCTCGTGCTTGTTCAGGAGCAGGAAAACATTGCAGTCAGCAGGCTGGGGTCTCTCTCCCTGTGTTTGCACTTGGGAGTCTTCCACGTGCCCTTAGACTTCTGTCTCTTGCCCTTGTGGCAGTCCAACTGGAGCTCTCACTGATGGAGAGCTCTAAAAAAAGGGCATTTTTTTTGCAGGTTACCCCTTCCCACCCAGAGCTGAAGCCTTCCAAGCCTTATTATTGACTACACTAGTGAAGAAGGCTCAAATCTTGTACAGAAACTGGAAGCATCGGTGTGGGTTTCTGCGCAAGGTGCCTAGGAGCTGCCTACTCTGCTGGCCAGAGCCTGTCCCCGCTTTCCTAGGGGCATTCAGAAAGGGCGGGAGAGCCATGTCAGTCCTTGTTTTGAAGGGAGAATGGGAATTCACTGAGATTTGTGAAGCTTTCAGAAGGCCCCGATGTGCATTTTGTGTTCACTTGCAGCTTTCAAGAGGAGGGTGGCAAGAGGGAGATAACAGCAGGGTTTATTCAATCATTAATTTAATAATTATAGGGAAGGGTAAAATAAATTGCCTGTTTTCTTTGCTTAGTATTTTCTCATTTGACCTTTCTTTATGCTAGGAAATAAAGAACAGCAAGGCTGCATCTCTGCCTTACCAAGGACTCTGAACACATCTCACATGCCAGGGCCTCCGGGGAATTTAGGGGGACTCAGATTTGGGGATTTGGACCTCTTCTCCAGCTCAAGCATTAATCCTGAGATAGCAGAGAGAGGAAACAGGAGTGCGACTGCTTGGACCTGACCCATGACAACAAAGGGAAGTGCAAGTCTCCAAAACGCACGTGCTTTAAATACCCTCACTGAATCAGGGAAGGTTGAAATGAAAGAAAGATTAAAGTCAGGTAAATGCATTTATTATACAGTTTTCTGCAGTATCTACTTTGGTCACAGCAATTTCCTAATATAAGCAAGTATTGAATGACACAGCAGACTGCATCCCAGATCATGTACTAAATTGCTGTTCACTTTCTTTCTAATAGTTTGTCTGCCTTTCATTTTTTTTTCTCTTGTTTCTTTTTTCCCCTTTTTCGTGCAGAGAAGAGAAATGATTGCTAATGAATTGCAAGCATGGGGTATGGGAAGATCAGTTGATATGGCCCAAGTATTCAGCAATACAAATACATTAAAGTGATCAAGCAATGAATGAAAATTGACCCAAAGAGCAAGTTCCACTGAGAAAACATGTGAGAATGTAAATTAATGTGACTTGATGAAACTTGAAATGTCATAACACAGCAGGGCACACAAGACATCAGAGGAAATGTGAAAATTATACTTTTTCCTGAAATCATAGTTTTCAAAAATAAGTGGCTTTTAAATTCTTCTAAAAATATAATAAAGGAATTAGTGTCAAGAAAAAGGTTATTGTTGTTTGTCAGACTGCAGGCTCAGTCTGTGATGGGTTTTTGCAAACATTCTGCATTATTCCTCTGAATATGCAGGGAAAAGGAAAAGCCTAAAGTCTTTCTGCTTGTCTAGATCCTTCTTCTTTTTAACTTTGTACAAAGGGAATCTTTTAAATTTATTGGAAAGTAACTGGCATGCTAACCTGCAGCTTTTTTTCCTCTTGGCGATCTGCTTACAAATGATAACATTTCTAACACTTATAAACAAATGAGCAAACAAAATAAGGGGAAAAGGTCATTAGAAATTAGTTTATCTTCTAATAAAATTTATTGAAAAGTGATGAAAAGAAGCATCATGAAGTAAAATTAAATAATAATGCTGGCAAGCTTCTGCCACCACTCCTCAAAACATGAATATTCCCTTCTGTCCCATATGCTGGTTTGGTGATGGTATGACTGGTTCCATGTATTGGGAAAGTTATTCCTCCATTTCAGTCATACGATATGACAGCCTTTTCCCTGGCCCTTCGTGCTGGAATATGCTGCACTGGCAGCTTCTGAAGGCCTCCACACTTTGATTCACCAGTGTCTTCATCCAGACGCGACTTGTTACCCTCTTCTGTCTTTGCTTTCATTCTCTGAACATGGATGTTTTTCCCTTCTTTTTATCTTATTTTCACCTGCACTATTATAACCACTGGTGGTACTTTGTCTCATTTAGCTTTTGGGTTTTTAGTTTCTTCTCATATGCAGTTGCTATTCCTCAGAGTAGCTGGTCGTTGGCAGTCTCGAGGTCTTGCCTTTGACAACTGATGATACGCAAGCCACCCATAGGTGATGTTAGCTGCAGTGTTACCAGTGTGGGAGCTAGGAGAGGTGGGTGCTAGGAGGTGTAGACTGAGCTTTCTGGTTTGCTGGGGAAGCTGCTCACATTGACCTGGAAACAGCTGAATTAACACAGATGCAAAAAGGGTCAGACATGTCCTGGAGCACTGTGGCCAGGGAGCGGGGGGGGTAGTGGCTGGTGCAGCCCTCAAGATGTCAATCTACAGTGTCCCTAATCTGCTAATTCTGCTGTACACGGGGGGTATCAGCCAGTTGCAGAAACCCTCAACATAAACCACTATCAGGAAAAAGAACTTTTTCATTGAGGTGGGGAGGGAAAGAGGGGAAAAAAACAAACATGCAGAATGCCCAGGAGTTGAAGATTGAACTTTTTACAGGAAATAATATGCAGACAATATTGTAAAGCAGTCATAGACACTCAATACAATGTTATATATGGAGAAACTTTATATCATTACAAATTATTCATTAGTATTCCAAGAATCTGCCTCCTTATTGCTGGTCAACTTTTATTCTCTGTGTAAGCTAGAGATGCAGGTCATATTTCTCTCTCTCAATAGCATTTTCACTAGCAATCTGGCCTAATGGGATCATCTCTCCAGCCCCACGAAGTCCCATGTTCCAGGGCCCTGCCTTTCCAGAGGGAAGGTGTAGTACGGGGCTGAGACACAGACAGCAGGGAGGTGACTCCTGCCCTGCTCAGCAAGATGCAGCCACCAGCCACTACAGGACAGACCCACACTTCATTCTACACAAAGAGAATTTCCTGAGGAAGACCACTGGGAAACCTGAAACCTGTAAGGTGAGACTGCCAGAAACCACAAAATCCTGATTTTGGTCCTCTGACTTCAGTGACTGCACATGGAAAAGGAGTTCCGCCACCTTCTTTCTCTAGCACAAAATACTTTGCTGGAAGACTATGTACTATGTTCTACCTGGAGATATAACAGCTCCATGCAGACCAAAACCTCTTACTTCTTCCAGCTCTGGTCCTTTCTGCAGTTTTTCCTCAAGCTTTTATTTCCTCAGTCTTTCTTACCCTCTGTCTCTCATTTGAGTTAACATCAGAATAGAGGAAGAACTTGCAAACTTGCCGAAATTGATGTACTGTTAAGGAAAAGACTTTTTGTTTGTTTGTTTGTTTTACACAGAAGAGGTATCTGTTAAGAAGATGCATGGGATACTAGGGAGTATTTGGGTACGAGGATTTTGTGATGAAATACAGGTCCATTTCTTCTCATGTGGAATTGTGTGAAGATAGGATGGTACTATCCAGTGAAAAAGTTGGCAGCCTGTGTATAATGAGGCCCGTTTATTCATGAAAGAAATAGAAAGAAAAACTGGAGAAAAAAAAAAAACTTATGTAAGAGCAAGAAACAAAACCAGAACGGAAAGATGAAATAGCAGGTGAGGAAGGTTATTAGATGAGTAATTTATTGTTAGATGGATAATTTAAATAGCACAGTACATAATGCAGCCTTCCCACTCCTGTATAATAGATTATATTGATTTTCTAAAATGTTATGATAATGGCAAGAAAGAATTTCTTTCTCTTTTAGCCAACTCATGAAGGTGGCTGTAAAAGTAGGGGGATAAAAACAGATGCTGAATATTTTACCACCTGCAGCATTCAGAAAATTTGTGAATACAGCTTGTGTGTTTTTGCATTGGTGCAAATAAGCAGAGCAGGAAGCTGTTGGTCCATTTTCATCAGTCTTGTAGAGAGAAGTACAAACCGCAGGTGAGAGCAGGTTCCCTGTCTTCCATTTCCTAGCCCAGGTAATTGGTTTTCTCATGTTTGATCGTATGTCCTGAAGCATAAGGTTATGGTAAAGCAACTGACTAACAATATAACTGTTCTGCCAGCCTGAACAAAAATGCAGCCTGTCAGGAAAAATATGGCATTTCAAGTAAAGCAAAAGATATTACAGATTTCAAACTTTTTTAATGCGACTAGGTGAATGATAAATGGGAAATTATTGAACAGCTATTTTCCTAGGGTAACTTATTTGTAGTTTCTCCAGTTGAGTTGCAGTGTAAATTAAAGTTATTTTTCTTGGTAAGGTTTGTTACATATTTATAATATATCTGCAATTCACACAGAAAGCAGAGTGAGTCTGTGAGGAATGAGATGCTAAATAGTCTTATGCCTTCTATTAAATATTAGCTAAAACATATAGGAGAGCCTCCCACTCATATTAAAAGTAAGTCTGGAGTATCAACGAAAAATGATTGCTTAGTGCTGTCTGGCTGGGATCCAATTACAGATGGTGTGTTTATTTTAACTTTATACGATGCACACTGCAGATCTCCAGGAACAAAAATGAGCAGAAACTCGCTGAGTACTGAATGGAAGAAGTAATGATTTGTGTTCCTATTTTGTGTACTTCAGGGATTCAAAAATTAAGGCCATAGGCACTTACACTGCACAGCACAGACTTCACTGAGCACCAAGTGGTGTTGCCAGTAGTCTGCTCTAGCAGGGCCTCCAGTGCATCTTCCACCACAGCACTAAAGAACAGCCCAGTGTAGGGGTGTTGGGTAGTCCTGTTTGTGTTAAGCCCCGATGCCAGCTTTAGCCCTACTCAAACTAATCTCTTACATTGGCTGAAGTGTCTGTGTGCCCTCCTCCCCACACTGTGCTGCAGGTGAGAACATAGCGGCAGGCAGCTCATTCCTGTACTATCTGAGCTGATCTCCTGTGGCTGGACAGCCACAGCAAAGAGCTCGTGTCCATCCTGCAGCAGCGAGTGCTTTAGCAGCACCTGCACGGGCCCTGTTCTATGGGGCTGGACAAGGTAGGCGACGTGTAGGCATCCTGGTGTGGTACCCATACCTATCCTTGCCAGGAGAGCTGCATGGAGGCACCAGAGCAAGCAGGGTCAAGCGAGAACGTGGCTGCTCATGGCCTTGGGTGGCCAGGAAATCCCATGTCTGCAGGAAGCCTCCCAGCAGGTGAATGATGTGGGGCAGGGCACCGCAACGAGGAGCCTCCAAAGGCTGTGGGAGCTCATTTCTGTTTACACCTGTGGCAGAAGCAGCTTCACAGAAAAAAAATCAGTTATTTTGTATTCAGATTGTCACAGTTGTCTCTGTCTACCCAGTACTTTGCCATAGCTGACGTGGATGTTTTTCCCTTGTGCCTGTAGAAACTGGGGTGGGGAGGAAACTGTCTTTGAAAAGAGATGGCTGTTGAAGAGGACTTCTAATTTCCAAGGACTCAGCAGCAGAATATGAAGCAAAAATATAAAAGTAGAGCCCCATCTACTTACTTGGTAGAGATAAACTAAGGAAGTGAGTTTGCCTTTGCAGTTCTCAAAATTTGTGATCTCTTTAAGATCTCTTATTAATCTATCCGGTTAAACATTTCTGTTGAGACCAATCTTTAAATTAATATATTGCCGAATTATCTTATGCCCTCCATTGTGTGTGTTTAGTCAGGACTGGGGAAATATTTGGAGGCTTCCCTAGGAAGGAATCTGCGGAAAACCTCTTTTGTCACAGAAAGCTGAAGGACTTCAAGTAATGTTTAGTCTTGGCTTGTACTAAACAAATGTTACAAATGACCTTTCCTTACTGGCAGTTTTACTGCTGGAAGTTACTTCTACAAGACAATATTTTTATCTTGTCAGTTTGTCTGTATTTACACTGGGGCCCAGTTTGTCTGCTTGCATTTGAGCTGTAAGTATTTCGCCCACCACTCTAATTTTCTTCTGGTAGGATGAGCTGGTGCTATCAGGCAATTTCCAAAAAGGCTGAATTATAGCTATTTTATTTTATCTGTTTCTTCTAATTGGGCTGCATTTTTCCTTCAGCAGTACTTTTACTTCATTTTGGATGTTAGGTTTTGTTTACTGATTAAAATCATTTATGGCAGAATAGGAGACAAGAGCATCAGGCAGCAAAAGCCTTTTTTTTTAAAGCTTAAAAAAAAAAAAAAACTATTTTCTTAAATTGCAACTGTGAACCATAAGTGGAAACTGAGCATCTGGATAAGCTGCACCTCAGACGAACTAAAGAAAGCCTCTGGGGAAAACCTGAGCCAGAATCCAAATGCTAGCTTGTACCGTGCCAGACTGTAGAACTTGATAAGAGACCCACTTATAGGGGGGATCACTGCCAGGGAGCAGTTACCAGGTTGAATAAAATCTAGTTACAACTGAACTACTCATTATAGTTCTAGTATTGGTTTCAAATAAGTTTCAGAAACCAAATGAATTAGAAAATAAAAAGAAGGAAAATTACAAGTACTTAATAGAAGATAGGACATTATTATAGGGTACTTGTAGAACTATTGCGTTTAGAACATTTATTACTGATATACTCTTACGACAGCTATTCATATAAATAAATACCTTTTTAGCCAAGACAGTAATACAGTTGCACAATTTATGAAATCATGTTGGAAATTACTAACTCAAAGTCACAAAATGCAGCAAATGAAAAGCTTACCAATTAAGTTTTTGAGAATATTGCCACTGCTTTCATTAGAATCAGGAACTCACTTTCATTTTTACTCTCTGCCATTCTGGTAAAATTGTTCATTATCATATGATTGCCCTGTGTTAAACTAATAATTTTCTAGCTCATAGGCAACTGTCACTGTAGTATAAAGACTGACTATTTTTAGTAAAATGGTTGAAATTTTTTTGATGTTTTGGTTATTGTAGTAATCTTTAAGGAGCCCGGTGTTAATTCAGTTGGAATGAAGCTACGCTTCTCAGGTAATGTGTATTTTGTGGTGCATGATGCTTGCTTTTACTAGCATGTTGGGTTCCTGCTTTCATAGTGCTCTGCGAGGTGCTCTACTATGGCATTGGAGCACCACTGCTTGTATCAGTATGCAAACTCTACTCCCTAAAACCAGCAGAATTAAGAGAAGTTTATTTAAAAACTATTAAAAGCAGTGCAAGTAATTAGGAAAACTGATACAAATGAGCACAAATCATAGGAATGAATGCAGGGAAAGGTTAGGGTGTTTTTTTTTGTCAGGATCAGTGGGTTGATGTCCATCTGGCAAGGCTGCTGATGACTGGTTCCTTGCATCAGAAAGCATCATGCTCCCACTGTAATTTGTACAAAATAGGATGGATTTAAACCTCTTATTTCTCACTCTCCACTGTATTTGTTCTCTGCCTCATTTTCTTTCACTATGCTGCCCTTACCAGCTTTGGCCAGACCACATCCCTCTCTGCAGTAGGCTTTTTTGTGCTAAGTATTATACATGCTGCATGAGGAACATGGTTCCTTCCTCATCCAAACCACCTCTTACTCCCTCCTGCTCCCAATCTTTGTTCTTTCAACTTGTATATTCTTCTTATATACGAGTTGTCCCCTTCCTGTTTGCAAGCTTTGCTTGTGCTCCAGCTTACCATGCAAACCGCTTTTATCCTAACTCCATTGGTAGTCAGGTTTTGGGTTCCTAATGGTGGCTGTGAAGTGATATTGTAGTCAGATGAGCTGAGAAATGCTGTCCTTTGCTTCTCCAAAAGGCAAAACCTATTGCCTATTATCTCTGGAATGTCTCAGATTTCTAAAGGGTTTTAAAGTGGAACAAGACTTCTCCAGTTAAGCACCTAATTAGTTCCCTAACTGTTGTCCCTTCCTCTAAATCTCTTTTTATCTTTTTTTCCCCCCAAGATCTCCCAGGTTTACTGTAGCCAGTATTGCTCACAAACATAATGAGGTGGGTGTCAGGTTGATGGAAACTCCTTGTTCAGTGAAGTCATGGAAGTCCATGGAAGCTTCTGGAGCCAAGGTACTCGTGCAGATGAGGCCTGCATAGGACATAACCTGCTGCGGTAAGATGTGCACCTTCTTTCTTGTGGCTATCTCAACAAGAGGAAAAATGGATTTTTGGAATAAGGATGGCTTTCCCAGTACAGAGCGGTGCTTCAAGGTGTGCATAAAAGCAAAGTGCAAAATGCAGTCAGTTTTCAGATCACCTATTTGTCTTTGTCACCTGCTCAGTCATCCAGTAATGTACTGTTTGGAGGTTATACTGTCCGTTTTGAAATCAGTGACAGTGATCCCAATGCCTTTTGTGGGAGCAGACCTGGTTTTCAGCTGGATGTATAAATTATATGCAACAAGAACCTTTGATATTTTCCAAATAGTTCCTTTCATTCCAGAGTGGGTTATGGTGTACTTTGTCAAGAGACAATTGTCACATCACTTCAGATTTGGTCAGTCTTTTCAAAGAAAATGCTCACTTTGAGATAAAATATTATATTTATACATTAACTAGCCAATACAGGTATTATGCAGCTATATATTTTCATATCTCTTGTATAAATTACGCTTTACCAGTAACTGTATGTATTACTGGTATATATTGTATTCAAACACATGATCATATGTTTTGTATTACATCCTGTACTTAACTCCATAAATCAAGTATTTATCAGGAGGATATTTAAAGGCAGGCAAGAAGCAAAGCTACTGCTCTGCTATAGAAGTTTGTATGCTACATAAACCACAGGAAAGTAGCATTAAGTTTTTTCCAGGTTCCTTCCAATTGCATGTTGAAAGTGTCCTCCACTCCATTTCACCTCTTGAAAAAGCAGACTCATTTCTTTAGCCTCTACCTGTGGCATCATAAAGACGGCGCTGGCCACATGCTCCCCACCAAACCAGTCTGTGGCTAAAAACGTCCCAGAAACAAAATGTGCCGCCCATCCTTTGGGGGAAGGGGGCACCCCTGCTGAGCAGGAATGTGTCTCCTCTCTAGCTCGTGAGGTCCGTGAAGGGCGACCCGTCCCTCGCTGCGGGCGCACAGCGCGGCGCGCAGCGGCCAGGCCTGCTGCAGGCCCAGGCTGCCACGGCAGTGCAGTGATGTCAGCTGGGCCGCGCGGCGGGGAATGATAAACTGCACAGCCGTGTGTTATCATTTATCACCCAGCCTTCACTTCAACATTCAATCCGTGCAATGTAGTAATTTATAAAGATGTATATTGCTTTTTCTTCTTTCCTTTTTCTCTTCTTTAAGGGAGTATTTTACAGGAAGACATGGTAAATTGTGACTAAGACAATTAGAGAGCACAATTAGAAAATAGGGCTGCACAAAGTATTATTTAAAAATACTAAAATACTTATAAAAACTTTGCTAGGAGAGACTGAGAAATACCTGATGGTCTCCTGCCTTCAGCCCATCAAGGATAAGATGATGCTGACCAAGTCCTCCTTGAAACTTGAATAGTCGTCTGTGGTGTTTGAGGTTTTTTAATTAGCAGCCTTCCAAATGCAGTACAGCTTATATCTCACTTGGCATTTAGTTATCATAGATAGTAAACTGCACTTAATAATCTTACCTCGTGCATCTGCCTGGCAGACTGATGGGCATTATGCATCTGCCTGTAGCCAAAGGGTTCCTCTTGCCCCATCATCAGCCCTATCATCAAAGCCAAACCAGGAGTCAGAGGTGCAGAATGAAAACAGTCTGGGCAATAGGAAAGGACCTGGATGCCCCAGGAAAGCAGAAGGAAGATCTAGGACCAAAACTGGAGAGCGAGCAGAAGAGACCATGAGGCTGACGGGTGGATCAGAACCTGCAGAAGGATGGGGAAAGAACATCTGAGACCACCATGTGGGTAAAGGAGGCAAATTCCCCCACACCGGGGTCTGCAAATGGTGTCAGGGCTCACTGCATTTGTCTCCCTCTGCAGAAGTGTCTCTGCTCCTGCCAGGATCTCCCCAGGAGCTGGCATGGTTCACAGCTGGGAGCTTCCTCATGCTCCTCACGCCCACCACTTATTAAACTCCAAAATGCAATATGGTTTGTGTTGCCTTACTGTAATTTGTTAAAGGGTTATGGAGAATTTTATCACTATAAAGAAAAACTTTAACTGTTCAGTTGAAAGGCCTGTTCCAAATGTGAATATTCCACATGAAAGAATTCCTCTTGTTTCAAGCCATTTGCATTTTCCTTACATGTTATTGATCTGATTGAACAGTTCTCGGATCAAAGGCACGTTGCTAAATGAGCAGCCAAGGTGGCAATATGCAAAGTGGGCAGCTGTTAAGAGAGCAGCTTAAATAATTGCTCAAGGATTTAGATGGTAGTATGATTAATGGTTATGGAAATATGTGACATGATACTATGGAGTAGCGTGCAGTGATTGATGGGGACGCTGTGTAAGGCCAAGCTTAGATCCCAGAATATGGGAAAGAGTAATATAACTTTTGCTGATGGTAAAGTGGTGTTTATTAGGACACTTTGGGTTTCATACTTGCCTTCCTACTGGAAGTCAAATGCTAAAGTATATTGTGTGTAATATTTCTCTTGTATTGAAGTTAAGGAAAAAAAATGTTGTCAATAGTGCATTGTATCAGCGGGATTGATTCAAAGAGACACCCTCATCTTTCTTTAAAACTCTTTAATAAGCCACACACAATTTTCTGGAAGTTCATGTTGTTGTTGTAATTAACACCTGAGAGAACCAAGTAAGATGTTGAGGAGGAAAAGGGCTGTTTAGGAAGCTGACAGTAGTTTGCACAGGAGATGGGAAGGCAGAGTACAGAACTGGAAGCTAGTTTTGCCATGTGGCAAGAATATTGCAGACACTTGCATTTCCCCCTCTGTGGAGAGTGCTGTGGGATTCCTCTTCACTCTGCTCAGTTTCTGGCCCTCCTTCCAAACCTTTTGTTTAGGAACTCACAAAGTAGAATTTTATATATTTAAAAAATAAATAAAAGCAAAAACCTGAAATATTAGCAGACAAATTTAATACTAGAGGCAAAAGTAGGCTGCAAAAGCTCAGTGTGAATCCCAGTCCAGGGAATATGGAGTGCAAAATTGTTACTGATGTCACTTGAAGAGTTCCGCAGTGGTCTTTTTTATTTAATTCTATTTCCATTATTGGATATATTTGAATATAAATAGGATCTTATATGGGATTTGAGTAAGATTTCTATAGCTTTATGTGCCAGAGACTTGACTGCAATAAGTGAAGGGACATCATCCGCAAAAATTGTATTTGGGTTTTAACAGTGACAGATATTAGACTGTTGTGATACAGCAACAACTGCAAAAGCTTTCAAAACAGAATGGTGTGGGCAGAGCTGTTTAAATGAAAACATTGTTGCTCATGCTAGGCAAAACAGAACTCTGAAAAGAAATGTCTATATTTGAAGCCTTGGAAATGTTGTTAATCTCTTTATGGCTGTGAGACAAGTGGTGATGTTGTAGGATATGAGAGAAAATCTCAGATAACAGAAAATCTGGCATTTTAAAGCCATAATGTAGTTTGCAAACCTTAAGTGTTAGTATTGGCAAGATTACAGTTTTGGTGAAGAGTTTTCCGAACAGAAGGAAATAGGTAGGTCTGGGATGTCCATCCGCCTATGGGACTGGTTCATTTGAACTGCTGGATGTTTTTCTTGGCACTATTGGAACACAGGATTGTGTGATGAGTGAAACCACCATATTTAATTACCTTTATGCTTAAAGGCTTTAAAATATTGTCTCTTCCTTTCTTCCATCACAAATACAATCTATTTGATGACTCTTTGCCCCTAGGAAGCCCTCACTGATAGTCCATGGTGGTTTCCCCATGAGAGGAAACTGGAACCTCTGTTGCTTTCTGTGGCCCTCCTGTGAGCTCATCTCGGGTAGTTAAAATCAGGGTTTGTTGCAGGATTCATCTGCCATTTCAGCAAAAGGTCTTCTCAGCTTGGCCTGCAAATGCTATGTGGCAACTGTGCCTACCCAGGAGCCTCCAAATGCTAGAGTCACGATGTTAGAAAAAAACACCCGATAATTTATAACCTCACACACACCTGAGAAACAGTTGCATGGTTTTGTTTTATCTATTTTCTCTGAGCAAAGATTTGTTGTGATAGGGTTTCTTGTGAATATCAGGCTCCTGGCACTGTTTTTTTTCCTAATTATATTTATAACCAGGAACAAATCTGGGCTAGTTTTACCAGGCTTCTGTAAGGCACTATGACAATTTCCATGGCACTCATACTTCTTCTGTGGCATCTTAAAGCAAACACAGAAAAAGAATGCTATTGATTTAAATGTGATCAGGACAATATGTTTATCTATTTAGATACTTTGTTTATTTTAAAATACTGTTAATTGTTTCTTTGGTCACTATCTCTTTTCTGCTGCAGTTTGACTGTACAAACCCACGCTGTAGAAGCTTAGAAAGTATATTAATACTACTAAAGATTGTCTATGGGTCAGCAGAGACTCCATGCATCAGAAGTAGGGTGGAAATGCTCATGATGTTTGCATCTCAAGCAGCTGTTTGCAACTCCTGACTGGCAGGGACTCTGTTCTTTCTTGCCTCCTGCCACGACCACGTCTCATTTCTGGTCAGCCTGAGACTTCCAGGTTTGTGGGACCTGTCAAAGTCATTTTTTTCAGACCACACTTCCTGGCTGTGCATAGTTCTCCCATAAGGAAACCTTTACATTTTTCATGAGGAATTTTCTAGCCTCACTCCATTTTATATTTCTACTTGAGAATTCAATTTTTTACTTAGTTATCTGAAAGAAGATACTTAGCTGCAGGAACAGCTATTCAGGTAAGAATGAGTAATGAAACTTCTCATCTGTGGCTCCAGTTTTAAGTTCAGGTTAAACTACTACTGCTTTTAGTTATTGCAATCAAATCGTTTGTTTAAAAAAAAAAGTTAATTGAAGTAATTCAAATTAGTGTAAATGGCTGATGAATATTGTAGGCATTGTAAGTTTGCAGTAACTCATGCTAAAACTGAGTAAGATGATACAGTTTTCTCACAAGGTACACTGGGAAGGTGTAAGCATCAGTAATGAAATGGGGAGTGTTTGGAAGCAGTGAGGTTGGTGAGGAAGGCTTGATTTTACTCTCACAAAACATGAGGGCAGGTTCCCAATGAAGGTACCGAATTTCTGCTCGTGCTTATGAGCAGAGGTGCTTTGGCGCTGATGACCCTCAGAAGCTGGGTAGGCAAGCTCGAATCTCAGATTCATCCAATACAAATACCTTTGTATTTCTGGCCTGATCAAACCTCATAAATTATCTGAGAACTTATTACATAGATCCAGCAGCAGCTATTGCTGTTTTATTTAAAATATAGCTGAGGAATAAGCAGTGGCCCACTCTTTGCAGTACCTTAGTCATTCTCTGTTGGGAGAGCCCCAGACATGCAGGTGAGTACCTCAGCTTGAGAGATTTGATGCACTTTCTACTGCCCCAGTCCTGACTACTGAGCCCTAGTCTATTGCAAGGTAGAAGCATTCTTCAGATTTTCTGTTGAAATTATGCCATTGTACATAAAATAATTCATAGTTCATTACAACAGATTTGGAAATTGACAGTTTGGGCTAAAATGTGAGGTTTTTTTTTCCTTGTGTTCAGTTCTTCCTAAGTAAGCCCTGTTCACTTTGTAATGTGTCCACCCCAGAGTGGCCTGTAGCCCCATTATTGGAATGGAGGCAGTGGCTCTGAGAATGAATCCTAAGTAGAAAGAGGCAATTAAGACCTTTGCAGAGGCAGTAAAACACCGTGCTGTGCTAAGCAGTCCCTATCATAGCGACTGTGCGTTCTGTCTGCTGAACGCTGCTGGGAAATGCTGGATTTGCTCCCGCTGCTGTGTGGCTTCTGTGCCAGAAAGATGAGTTGTGACAGTGAATGATAAGCACCAAAGTCTCCTCCTGGATCTCGGCTTTGGTGGCTTAATCTTTAGTGAGTTTCCCCAGGCCAGGCCTCAAGTATTTTAGAGGTGCCTGAGGGCAGGACAGAGGCAGTGACATTGCACTGCAGTACTGCTCTATTTGCTTTTTGAAGAGCTTCTTGTCAGTAGTGCTGTCACATGCCTGTAAATTCACTTGAAAATATTTGAAGGAGACCCTCTTTCCACATACTCCAACACACACAAAGTTTTCTTGATGGTGCTTTCAGATAAACCGCTCTAGCAAAGCCTCCGTTTTGTTTTATCTCCATAGATAGCTCCAGGAAAACAATCCCTGCTTCTGCAGCCCAAACAGCTCACTTTGCTGCCAAGTGCAATCTCAAAAAGAGGAACAATATAAACTAATTTCATACCTATTCAGTTCAATAATAGGCATTGTTCTAACTATACCTCTAGTGATAAGAGACAGAACAGCTTATTTTCTATTGCTAAGCAACTGTGAGAACAGTGTGCAGAATTCAGCCAGCTCTAATGGGCTGATAGGAATCAGCATTTGAAGTTCTTGTTTGCATTCTGAAGTCAACAATAATTGTAGTTCTCTATTAACATTCATTTAAGATGGTTTATGACTGCACCAAATTCAATCAGGATTCCGTCTTAATGGTGTTCTGAATGGTCTGCTCTCCCTTATAAAGAATATTTAGCTATAATACATTACACTGCTTTAATCCACTTGTTTTGATACAATGATGAAGTGGCATAAAAGGTAACATGGGAAAAGTAGGTAATATGAAAGCTCTTTACAAGCGAAAGCTGATACTATGCATAGCACTAAGTTGCAGGCAGTGTGTGAGGTATTTGGGTAGGGTGTCGTAAAAGGTACTGTTTTTGTCTGAGGTGCAAAGACATCTGCAAACCCCTCTACATTTGGTGAACTGGAATCCAGAGGAGACTGGTAAAAGCCTAAGTGCATTAACCTATGGGAATACTTCCAGCCATAATTTATAAGTTCCTTTTAGTCATTCACGTGCCTCCTCTGGGAGGTGGGACTTTCTCGTTCTGTATCATGCCTTGCAGAGATGAGGAATGGGCAAATGTATAAATGCAAAATGTATAATGTTGCAGAAGTGCATCCCGCATTCATAAACAATTTCTCATAGCTGTATTATTCCTGTAGCCTGAAAGGAAACCACCTTGGAGAGGATGGTATCTCTTCAGGTGCTGCTCTCAGTCTGGGCAGTGACAAGCAGGGGAACTGCAGACTGACTGCTGCTGGCCCTGGGATCCTGTGCTTGTACCCAGTGCTGCTCTGGCAGATGTGTAAACACGACTGACGCCTCTGCACAGATGCAATCGTGTCGCATTCAGCAGAACCACTGCTGTTCTCTGTTAAATGAATACTTAAATGCTTTGTTGGCACAAGCTGAGAAAATTAGCATCTTGTCTGATGGAACCCATGCAGGTGAAACAGCATTGCCTTACTTAGCCCCCTGCGCCTCACAACCCGACTTTGCAAGAGCCGAGATGTAACGTGAGAGCAGAGTAGTGAAGGTTCTGAGCAAGGACTTCAGCCAGCTGCCTGAGTCAATGCACTAGCTCATTGCACAGGGGTTTCAAAATGCAGAGGCAGAAAGTCAAGCCCTGTCCTCCCAG
Source organism: Crypturellus tataupa (assembly GCA_034781795.1). Taxonomy (NCBI): domain Eukaryota; kingdom Metazoa; phylum Chordata; class Aves; order Tinamiformes; family Tinamidae; genus Crypturellus; species Crypturellus tataupa. Next base: position 8,614,130 of record JAWLRI010000448.1, read on the forward strand.
CTGCTTCAGCAGTGTCTGAGTCACCCCAGCGCTGGAGAAGGCTGCAAGCAGGGCAGATGCTCCCTGACTTGGCCTCTTGCAGCCTCTCCCTTATGTTCCCTGCTCAGTATATAAGTCCGGAAAGCCCCTAAAAGCTGTTACTGAAAGCCTGTACTTGCTCTTATTTATTTGTTCGTATGAGCCTGTGACTTAAATTGGATGGGTTTTGCATGAGCCTTATAGGAGCAACACTTCCTTGTTGGTTCTGGTAAGATTGCCTGCTTGTGGAATCATGAAAAGGATGGTTGCACCCTCTAGTGTATAAGAACCGGCAAGAAATCAGATTCTTAACAGCCTTATCTGAATGAGAATGTGAAATATTAAACCACAATAAAATCTCCTTGTTAGTGTTGCAAGAGTTTACAGTGTTAGTATTTCTCCTTCAAGAGAAAGAATCGTAAACACCAAGTTCACGCCAGCTGTAATCCCTGCATTCAAGAATTGTAGAATTTGAAAACTAGTTTTGTTGAGTTGGATTTTTTTATATATACTAGGGCAGCATATTGCTGTTTACAGAAAGAAATAGTATTGGATTGAAAATAGGCAATTCAAATCCAAACCTCCCTGAAACTCAGGGTTGTTCAGTGCAGATTCAGCCATTAGGTCAGTAAAGTTTGTAATTGTATTTCATTGAATTCTAGGGATCTCTGAATATAGGACTGCTCCAGTAAAGAAAAGTGTGTGCTTAACTGTCCTCCAAAAACCCCTGCCCTGAGTGCCAAAGGCATCTAGGGGTTGGTGGTACCCATCATCCCACTCTAATTTAGAGTTAGGATGTTTTTCAAAGGTGTTTTAGTACCTATGAGCTATTGATCACTTCTTTATTCTTCAGATGTGACTTTACCTATGCTGAGTTTTGCCCATGATATTAAAGAAGATCCATATCCTGGTTCAAGCAAAACCGACTTTCTTTGCTGGGACCGAAAAGAGTAGTGCACGGCCCTGAGGTCAGTGTAAGCTGGTGGAGCAGCAACAAAATTTGAGTGTGCTGATCACATTGCCATCAATGTATGTAATTGCATAGTCAGCAATAGTCACTTCTGTGGCAATGTTAACAGTGAGGACATCCTTTCAGTCCCCGCTAGGGCTGCAGTGATGTTCCTCGAAGGGGCAGCCCGAGGAAAAGTTCTCTGCTGCTCTCTGGAGACATCACTGATGCTGTGAATTGCCAGCTTTGCTGTTGCAGGTCGACTCTTAAAAGACTGGATATCTGCAGAGGCTCTGCACATGCACAGGGCATGCTAATGTTAGAGAACACAAGGCCCCAGCAGGGGATGTGATAGAGCAGGGAGCTCAAGGAGGCAGTGAGGTTGCACAAGGAAGTGTCTTCTCTGGGCATGGATGTGTAGCTGGGTTGAGGCTTTTCTCTTCCTCCTCGTTGTGATGGAGGAACTTGCTGTGCTAGCTGGAATGGCTTTGAAGAGGCCCACTCTTTGGTAGCTCATTTTTGAAAAGTTTATTTTATATTAAAAAAAGTCAAAATTCAGATTTGTAATAAAAAGCAAAAGGGCCCATCAAATACTTTTAAATTTTAATTACTTTTTGAGTTAAAACTTCTACCTCTCTCCAGTGGTATCTGGAATGTAGCGTAGTCTACTATCTGCTTTTTGGCTGCCTGTCAGCAATAGCTTACATGGACAGATTCTGATCTGGCCAAACTACATATATGTGTTTTCATGCTTTTTTTTTTTCCCCCTGCCCACACCTCCATTGAAAACAGGATTTAACCATTTCCCCTGGGGTATCTGCAACCCAGTCATTGCAGCATGGGCAAGTGCCTGATATCCTGAAAAATTATGTTGGCAAGGCAAAAAGTGGTCTGTTTTCATTATCGAAGCAGAATTAAATGAAAAATGCAAACAAATGGCACAAATGAGGAAAATTAAATTAGATTTTCTTTCATAATCTAAGTAGTTTCTAATAGTAAATATATTCTAAAATATTACTTTCAGCCAATAGTGTTTACCATATTAAAAACAGGCTGATTTTATTTACTGTATAATACTTAATAGATCCTCCAAAACACTTTATTCTGTAATTTTAAATAAATTCGTTGGACTTTTCTTAAAGCAAGAAAAGTGATTGTATTTTTATTTTTTTTGACACAATAGTGTCTTAACAACTCATAAGGAAGATACTGGCAGAAGCTGGAATGACTTTTTTGTCAGGTATTCTTTTCTTGAAGAAGAATAGAGTTGTCATGCCGATACTGCAGTGTTCTTTGTCATTTGTATAATAGAATCAGAGTAAATAATACTATATAGTGCATGAAAAGGTTACATTTCAAGCCTCAATAGTAATATTATGATATAAAGTATATGAGCCACTAAGTACTGTTGTAATGAGAATGTTAAAAACATAGCAATCAGAAAATTATACTGATATGTGCAGGTGCCAGTTTAAAAGCAAGCACCCACCCACACTTGGAAAATTGAATTGATGCACATTAGAAGCTGCTGTGTGCAAGTTACTTCTTTAAATCCCAAAGCCATATCTTTCCGTATCACATGGTTTCTTTTCCGAGCCTTTTTCTTCTACTTTCATAACTAGATATCCAAGTCTGTTTTTTGGTAGATGAAATTTGAGTTGGAAGATTACTGAGGTTTATAAACTATTCATTGTAATTCAGAAAGTACCAGGCTATATTTGTAAGGAAAAATGGAAAAATTCTATATATTTCCCTCTTCAGATTTCACATTAGAGTTAACACCAGGCCTTTGGTTCTCCCAGTGATACATGAATAAGGGACGACTCTTCCTGGGCATAGGAGTAGTGACCTTCCTGTGGTTGTTTAGATGCAGCTGAACTTGTTTATGGTGGACTCACTCCTCTCATGGATTGTTTGAAATAAACTGGAAGAGTTTTAATTGGCAGGACAGGTTGCCATTGGTATGAAACGGGCAGAAGCAGGAGACTGCTTCAAGTCTCAACAAATGGCCAAAATGAGCTCTTGATTTTTTTTTTTTTTTTAATTTTTTCCCCTAACCAGAATTTTGATATTTTAGCAGGAGAATATGGAGAAATGTGCTGTTGGTAGCAGGCACCACATATCTGAGGGACACAGAACTTTTGTATTCAGGGCTTCTCTACTAGAATAGCCCTGGGTCTTAAAATTAGCCATCACAAAGCAATGTAGATAAGAAGCAGGAATTTTTCTTGTGCTGTTCAAAGAAATTAGGTGTAAGCAAGAAATGTTAGCAACAGAGCTGCTCCTAGAAAACGACTTCCAGTCAGAGTCGTCATTTTTCACAGAGGAATGTCAATATAAGTGGTAGGGGATGTCCTGTTAGAGAAGGGAGGAAGAGAGAAGCGTGAAGCGCTAGGAACTAGGTTTGGATGATATACGTCAGAAAAGAGATAGGGACAACAGCAAAATAATAAACAGGAATATGAGAAATTTCTCTTGCTCAAGCCTCAGTCAAGAAAGGACAGACTTGGTAAAGAAGATACAGGCGAGATGACAAAATTGTTGTGAGGTAGCGAGTGATCCACTGTTCTTGGGGGAATACAGAGGAACCAGCTGAAGGAGAGGATGAGGTGCTAATTCCCTGTACTCAGTAGTGAAAATAACTCAAGAATTCAAAGATAATCAAAAGGCTACTTAAAAATGCTTATCGACCTTGTATGGAAGTTCCTCTTAAACCTGTTTTTCACAGCTGATGCTGTTCTGCTGACAGCCATGTGATATGGCTTGCAATAAAATATACTGGGCATGGCCAAGTCCCATAAACAGAAATGGCATTTTGCAGATTGTCATACATTTCTGAACTTTCATTATGCCCAACTGTGTTTTGATAAGAAAGGTGTAGCAAGTTACTTGTGCTTCTTAAAATACAATACTTCACAAATTTAAAATTACACGAGATAGGTCCTGCCTTCATATTACAGTTAGGATTGCCTTAAATTAATTCAAAGTTTTGTTTTGTTTTGTTTTGTTTTGTTTCTCCCTTTAAGGAAAGGTAGTTCTATTCTGTTGTAATATGCTGGGCAGGGGAGGTACTGTATTTCAGTTAATACCTCATCCTTTCCCCTTTTGAATGTCTAATGAGATATTACACCTGAATTTGATGGTATTTGTTCATTGGCAGATTTTTTTTCCTCCTTTAAGTAAGATAAAGGATTTTAGCGTTTGCAAAGACACTAATATTCGTCCAGATTTCCCAGCAGCCTCACATGGCTATTATTCCAAGAGGCATCGCCTTAGCGTCTTGGAGAGAAAGCATTACAGCTAATGCAGCTTGGCAAGTCTGGGTAATATTCACTGCATTACCTTGACATGGTTTAATGGCATGAGCAGCATGCACTCTGTCTTGGAGAAAATTGCATGTTGACCCTTGCTGTAGCTAGATGCCTGTTCTTAACTGGATAGCTATGAAATGGTGTGGAAAATCTTGCATGAACTCTGCTCCCCTCCTGCTCTGTCCCACAGGGAAATCATTTCCTATCAGCCTGCCCATTAAAAAAATGCCCAGCTTTGGCATTTTTGATACAATACTATTTCATATGCACAATGGAGTTGCCCAGTGAGCCTTCCTCCTGGCCTACCCTCCTAATGAAAAGATAAACCAATAATGCAAGAAATAAAGCAAAATGCAAAAAGATAGTTCTATTATCCTGATGAAAAACAAAGATACTGCAGAGCTCCCTTTGCAAGAAGCAGCCTTAGTCCACTCGGGGGAAATTCTTTCTTACCCTGGGAGAAAGGGTGGCACAGCAGACACACAGGTGATCTTGATAGCTGTATAATGTGAAAGAACTAAATTCTTTCAGTGTGTTGATGTCCTTAAGCAGGAGTGTCAATGCCTGAACTGTATGGGAAGCAGTGAAGAGGCAGGTCCTCAGTCTCTCCCTTTGATGTCCCAGCTAGTACAAAAGGCAGCCTGGGCCACTGTTCTGGTACAGAGACATTAAAATATGAAAGCAAGAGGTAAATAATCTGCTGTAGAGAAGATCCCTAGAGTTTGGCTGGAATCCTGATCCACAAAGCTACTTTGCTAGTTTCTGCCATTAGCCCAACTGCAATATGTGCAATACCAGATTACTCATCAGGCCAGCATATTAACATACACAACATTAATGTTTTGGGGCCCTTAAAATGAAGAGCACTAATAGAAAAATCCCTTCAATCCTTTCATATGAAATCCCGCCATTTTGAACTGACAAAAATAAATGCAATGAACCTTCAGTGATATTGCACCATACAAAAAGGTTATTAAAATGCTTTTGAAGGACTAGCTTTCTCAATACTAATGCACTGAAGAAACTGCTCAAGCAGTGATTATTGCAATAATAGATTTTGGTAGCTTAAGTTAAGACTTCATATGCAAAAGAATTGCTCTGTTTTATAAAAAGATGGAGTTCTCAATAATATTGAGGTTAAATATTAAGAATATATGTTTTAAAGGAGTATTGGCAGCTAGCTATTTGGTCAGCTCTGAAAATGTGTTTGAAAGATGTGTGGGGAGGTAAAATACAAGACTAAGAGAGTGGTAACAGATTATTATTAGGAAGGCAAATGATTTATTTATTTGTTGATTTTTATTTCCATTGTAGTCAGGGATATTTTTACAGATTATCTATCTGTACATTGCCTAAAGTGATTTGAACATAGCAGCAAAATGAGAGTGCATGAAAATTTTAAAGCATAAGTAGATCTATTTTGAGAAATGGGTCCATTTCTCTAATCTTGAGTTCAGACATCTTTGACCTTGCTATTCATTTTTGGACTAAAAAATAATAACTATCTCAGGGTTTAGTATTCACTATATATGTGGGGTTTGGGTGCATTTCTGACCAAAGGAAAACAAGTCAGCCTTGCTTTATTCCTGTAAATGAGCTTACCAGAAAAAGACAGCATGGACGGAAAAAGTCTTACTTTTAAATCCTTACTTTCAATCATTTAAGCCAAAAAGAGTGGTAAGAATTGATTTTTAATTATCATTGTGCTTTCTCTTGACAATACTTGCTTTGAAGAATGTAGGAAAAAAAATAATTCCTCTCACTGATGTGCTGCCACGTTCGGTTTTCTTCTCCTCAGATATCCTCGCTGATGTGTTTTTGGGGGGTTTGAGAGGAGGTTGAGTGTCTTGCACTCCAGCAGAACCCAGGGACACTGGCCTCAGCTGGGCTGCCAGCTCTTGCATGGGTTTTGTGCAGTGATTCTCTGCTCTTTTACACACTAAGAAAGCATCAGTTGTATTCTGCGTTGTTTTATTCATCATGCAGTTGTCTGCTTTTCCCAGGTCAACTAAGAACTCCCTTAGTTCCTCTGGACTGTCTTTCTGAAGGGTCTGAGGGTTTTAAATATTAAACCAGGGACATTCTTTGTGCTTCTAAAGGTGCCTTTGTGCCTCAACTTGAAAGGGGAGAAGCTCTTGTCCTGGGGTTACTAGGTCTATCCCTGCTAGTACTTCATAGACCTCACTGAAATCCTTTTGTTCTGTCTCAATAGCAATGTGCAGCAGCAGCAAAAAGCAACAGGTTTAAGAGAACAATATGATGATGTAAAAAGTTTCTGCATAGTTTTTTTTTAATAATACTTAAATATGTAACAATTTCCATGCACTGGTGTGCCTGCATGGTGTATTTTGCTGGATACCCTTGACCTGATGGAGATGGGCATGTGGCTGAGCACAGAAAGGGAGATGCAGGAGGAAAGTTGTAAAATCCTCTAAAAGGTAATGGCTGTTTTTTTGTGTGTTTCACCATGTAAACAAATAATGATGTTGGTACTATCTGGGTGATGAATAATCTATACTGTTTGTCTTCTGCAATATTCTTCTCTTAAATCTCTACCGCATTTGATACGTGTGTGTGAGCATGCATGCATCCGCTAGCGCTACAAGTTTTCCTTTGGGATGCCCTAGCTATTGAAGTACAGAGTGGCAAACAAGGTCTGATTAAACAGATAGACCTGTGACTGTAACAAGCTTCTTGTTGTTTTTATTTATTTTTTCCTCATAATGGCTAGAAGCAGTTGAGAGTTTTATGCCACCTCCAAAGTTAAAGCAGAATTAAGGGGAGACGCTAGGAGCCCGCTGCCATGGGGTTTCTCTGGGGGAGAAACTACCTCCTTACAGGCCGAGCGGGCCCGTCCTGCCGCGGCGGCCCCGAGTCACCGGCCCTGGCGACGCCGGCGGCCGGGCCGGGCCGGGGGACTTGGAGGC
>JAWLRI010000448.1:8633943-8710333 GCA_034781795.1 Crypturellus tataupa
GTGTGTGTGTGTGTGTGTGTGTGTGTGTCTGTGTGTGTGTGTGTGTGTGTGTGTGTGTGTGTGTGTGTGTGTTTAACTCACATTGCATGCAATTCTATTATGTATTAAAATATTTATCTAGTAGAGAAGATATTAAAGTCACTGTACTCTAAGGGAGCATGCTAAGGTAAATATCAAGGCTGCATGATAAAGGAGATAAAGCATACGGGAAAAAAAAATCAAAAAAGCTTCAAATGGATTTTGGTAAAAAGAACTGGACCTCTTCCTAGCACTATCTGATTTCATTGTTTTTCCTTAAATTTAAAACTATCAAGGCTATCTTTTTGTTTGTTTGTTTTGTAGAGGTTATTAGCTGATTAACCTTGCTCACACTGGAAGGCAATGTAAGCTGTTTCACCACAGAGCATGTCCTCAAGTTTTGGGTTCTTTTTTATGCATAGCACAAGCTGATGAGAGTTGAAAGAATGGAAACAAGGAGAGAACAGTAAAAAATTGTTCCTTGGACTCTCTGTACAGCACAAGCTGAAAAAACTTTGATAGAGCATTTAAAGAAACATGAATCAGAAATTAGGAAAATATTCTGTGCCTGAGTTCCCTATAACACAAAAGCAAAGACAAGAAAGAAAACTCATTCATATGGTAGAAAACCAGATTTTGCCTGCCCTGCTTTTCCTGGAGGAGCTTGGAAACTACTGGGCCACTGTCCACGTTTGTGGGGGCTGCGCAGCAGTGAACGATGGGTCTCGAGTCTAGGAAGTGCCCTGGAAGTGCAAGGCTTCAAAGCAACAGCAATATTTTGCACCTTATGGAAGTCAGGTGTCTTTGGTATAGCTGCAGTGATTTACAAAAGATGTCTAGCATTAAAGGCTAGTGCTATGCTTTCTTTGATTTTTTTTTTCCCCTCTGATTTCCAGGTCTTCCTGTGCTTTTTCCTGGGTCATATCTCATTAGTTTGTGCCTCTGCTTCTCCAATTTCCTTGTTTTACTTCCTCTTGCATTCCCCTGCTCCTCCAGCCTCTGCCAAAACAATAGTCTCCTACAGAATGATAAGTTCAGGCAATGATGTGCCTGCTTTTCACTTTAAGACAATCATTTTACCTTTGATTTATCCCAAATGATGGATCACTTTTAAATTCTCTGCTCTTCTTGGTTTGATATAGAGTCTGTACTGTACTCTGAGGGGGAAAGGTGCTGCAAAGTCAGCCAGCCAAACTGTGGCACAGCAGATATTTTTCATGTTCTCAGCAAACGCAGTGTAGCGCTCCTCGACTGGGGAGCAGAGATTTAGGTTGTTTCCCACTTTTGCAGGCTGTTACAAAGCCAACTTCTGAACTGCAACTCCTCTTGAAATAGCAAATCTTACCAATGTGAATAAAGGTTAAAGTATGTGAGCCTAGGAAGCAGCGCTAAGCCTTATAAGGGAGCTTATGGATCTGTAAAGTACACAAAATAGCCTAAAACATTTTCCAAAGACATATCTGTAACCTAACCCCTTATCTGTATTAATGTCCCTCAGGAGCTGTTTCATGTGGACTTAGTGCAGAGGGGCAGGGAAGCTTAGTGCAAGCAGCTAGCCTATACCAAACTACTGGCCTTCAAAAAGATTTAAGTTGCTTTAAATAGACTGGTAGGAATCTGGAAACTTTAATCACCTAGCTTGCTGCAAAGCCTTTGCAGCATCTGCATTTATCTGTATTCCCTTCACATCCTCTGGAGCAAGAGATAAGAGCTGATAAAATCATCTTATACCCCCATAGCTTCCCTAAGTGCTGCACAAGGTTTCTGCAAACATCCTGGACTTGAAACCCAGTGCCAGGGCTGCCTGGAACAGTGGATAACCTGTTTCCTAGAGTAAATAGGAAGTGAAGATTCAGCATTAGGTACATGTTTTATGAATAAGCAGTGCATGGAAACAGAGTGCAGGAAGAGTGGGTGGTTCATTAATTTTAAAGCCAAGGAAGTTGAAATTACCCCATGGCTACAACCTGGGGTGTTTACCTGGACTTTGGTCAAGGATAATGGCAAGGGGCAAATTCAAGAAAGAGGCAATGTACGTGACAGGCACGGCATAATTCCTACTCATTTAGTAACCATGCAGTCATGTTTAAATCTTGTTTCTGATATTTCAGTGGCATTTTGACTTCCACACTCAGCTGGCTTCCTCATTCCCATGAACCTGAACTGCCCAATACACCAGAGCGCAGGACAACCCTCCCTGTCCCTGCAGGAGTGCCTGATGCCGGGGCTGTCCTGCTGGCCCCAGCATCAGCTCCCTCAGGGTGCTGGGACAGGCCCTGCTGTTGGCACACGCTGTGCCCTGACATCTTTAAATCCAATCTCCAGCTCTTGGCCAGCCAGGACATATTTCTTAATAAAACATGAAATGCAATGAAATGCATGAAAACCTGATATTTATTTATTTCAACCAGAAAGGTCAGTGAAAAGGTCCTTTGGGAATAATCTTGTGCATCCTGTCTGCCAGAGATCTCCCTGTGAGCAGACAAAGCAGTTTTCTTCCAGGTTGCACCCAGTTTTGGCTGCATTTCTGCATAAACTGTATCAACTGAAATTTGCCCTCGGCTCATCTGCTTGCTGACCCCCATGCAGCTAATACATACTTTTTACTTCAGTGCTCATTAATTTATGCCTAGTTTTCCCTTAATTTGTGCCATACACATTAGTTTGAGCTTTTACTGGCCAAGGGGCAGCCTGAAGTGAGATGCTGTTGTCAGTGACAGCAAGCAAACAACTGGATCCCTGGCTGGTCCTCTGGGAGGCCACCTATGCCTCTCAAGCTGACAGCTGAGAGGTGGTGTCACTGCACAGAATATTTTTGTTAGCATTAGGGTCAGTTTTGATTTTCTTTATTTTTTCCTAGAATTGTCACAATGTCCCAGAGTTGCATTATATTAACAGAATTTTAAAAATACGGCAATGAAATGTTCTTCATACAGCAATAAAAAGAAACCCAGTGTTAGAAAGGGTGCACAGTCTGCTGCCGTTTGTAAGGTAAGCATTAATTGGCCATAAAGATGTAAAATATAATATACACTTGCAACAATAAGTAGGTTTGAAAAAAGGGCTTCTCAGATTTTCTATATTTATTAACATTGGCCAATATTCATAAAATAGGCAGCCTCCGCATGTAAGATACAATAAATGTTTCTCATGTTTATCATTAGTCCATTTGAGACCATTTGGAGTGTTTGTGATCAAAATCTCTCAGTATTGTCCTGTATATTGTGTTCTTCCTAAGATGGCAGATGTTCAGAGAATTATTAGAAAGCAAGCAAGCAAACAGCAAACGCCCATGGGTGTGATATAAACTGGGAGCAATCAACGCGTCATAGTGAGCAGCAGCCATCCGCGGTTCTCGCAATCCTTGCGTGGAGCTCAGACACCCAGGTCCTGCAATGACAAGCAAAGCTAGAAACAGCAGCAGTCGTTCGCCTGAACCATCTGTTCTGTTCTGCATGTTCAGTGAAAAAGAAAAATAAAGTGGCATTGTGAAAGACCTGGTTAACATATTTACTGAGCACAGATATTGGAAGCACCCAAGACACGTGGCTTTTGTATCAGTGTGAATCCTCACAAAAGAGGTAATTCATCAGCTGGAGCTTGGCATGGTTTTGGGCTTTGTGGGCACTGAATCTGCAAGACATTACACATGCAGGTGAATAAGCACTTGCCAACATTTCTCAATGCGGAGGTTATTAATTTGGGTCCATGAAGAAGAAAAAGGTAAATCATGGTGTGAAAACTTCTCCGCATAGTATGTGCTGCTTAAAACATTCCTCTGTGTCGTTTGGTCTTTTGACATAATTGTGATAGAAAATCTCACATGTGATTTGTAATAGAGAGAGGTATTAGTCATATCACTATAAAAGGTGGCTTTTTATGTCACTTTTTATATACCACTTGTTTATTTAAATTTATTTAAAAGGCCCTGCAAATTTCAAATGCTTCTGCATATGCATAGGCATTGAAGAACCAGCTCAGAATTCAGGTTGGATGTTCTGATTTAGTGCATTGAATGAGTAATAGGATGAAAATCAGGAAATCTGGGCTGTTTCCCCCATTTTATAGTTTGCTTGTCTAATTTTTTAAATCTGTTTGTGTCTTGGTTTCCCCATCTGTAAAAAGGCAAAAATTTCATATGTCCATATTTGTAAAGATTTAAGATTTCCACTAAATTTCCAGTTGTTATTAGAAAGTTTTATTTGTCTCTATTGTTTTATGCATCCTAGTCACAGGCATTTTGAAAGCGCAGGCAAATTTATGAAGTAATTTTCATTCAAGGACTAGCTAGAAAACCTCAAAATATTTAAGAAAATTTCAAAGAAAAAAAAAAAGATGTAAGATATAACCAGGGCATAAAGTCTCAAGCATAGGAACTTATCAGATGAACTAACCTTGACAAACTTAACCAATTGAGAACACGTGGTGGAGTTAACTACTGTGTACTCTGGTTTATCTCTTTGCAGAATGGGATTAACAAAGTGACCTGATCCCAGCAAAGCAGCGGGAACACAGCTTGGTCAGAGCTATGTATTTTGAGGCTGAAAATTGCTAATCATTTGCATTGGATTCTCACAGTAAGTGAGAATGGAGGATTTGAGACTTCCATGAGAAAAGGTTTGGCTTCGAATGCATATTTGCAGAAAGACTGAGGCAGCTCCAGGTGATCTGTTCCCTTTGGCATTTTCCAACAGGTTTCTGGCAGGTAACACACACCAGGAATGCAGACAAGCAGCAAAGGCCATGAGGGAAGATGTAATGAAAGATATGGTTCATGGTGGCAACTGAGGAAATGTGGGTGCAGATTCCCTGCTCTTCCTGCTCTTGGTTCCTGTAGGCGGGTGGCACCCAGCCGTGCCTCGGGCTGCGGGTCTCAGTCACACGTGCTGAGTTGCAGGAACGAAGGGCGCTGAAATCGAGCCGGCTTCATGTAGGGGTGAGCTCATGGGGCACGTGGTTTTTTATAGTTAGTTCCATGCAGTGATAATAAGCAGGCAGCTAGCGTGGCAACCTACACCTTATTTACAGAATAAAACAGCTTTATTCCTGTAAGGGCAGAGCCAAGTATTCTACACATAAGCAATCTGCACTTTCCAAATGAGCTGTTGCTATAATTCTACCACTTGGTAGTAAGAACTCAATAGCATAATTATAGGTGAGGAATAGTGGTGCTGAGAGGAGATGATGGAAGGTATTTTAGCAAATAGGCATGGATGGGAGCTCCTAACCTAAGCTGTGCTTCCTGCTGCTCCTCAGTCTTCAGGAATCCTGGCAGGAAATCTTCCAAACATAGGAACATACAATAGGGATATCATAAATAAAAGCATGTAACATAAATGGAGTGGAGTTAGAAGATCTTCACGGAGTCCTCTGCTCAGCATCCAAGGCAGGCCACCGCCATGGAGGTAGCTCTGAGCAAATTATTTGGGAAATGAAATGAAAGTAAGTTCTGGTTTAAGTTACTAAGATAGCTATGCTGGGCTGCTTTTGTCTTTGCACACCACAAAATGATTGAGGAAGGTTGGCCTGTGGGGCTGCAAGGTGCTGTGGATTCTCATCCTGTCTCCATTAGGAAATACTTTAGCAGTCACCTCCTGCACACTGTACTGGAAGGAATTGTGTTTATTGGAATAATGTTTATCTAAGCAGGCTTATCTATATGGAGAGCATTAGAAACTGTTAATATTTGGTCTTGAGATATGGGGGCTGTGTAGGCGGACAATGTAATATGTGCATAGCGTTGTTATATCTTTGTAATTTGTAGTGCGTGGCTTCATCCTTCTCTAAGATTATTTTCCGTTGCCACTGCCTCCTAGTGCATAACTCAGGACTCAATATGAATATGTTAGTAATATGTAAAAAGGGCTCTTCACTGGTGTAAAGCAGTTACACATAATCCATATTGCACTGGGCATTTAGCCAGCCAGGGTTGTAGGCAAGTGTCATATGTCAGTTCTCAAGTACTTGAGACATTTTTGCTGGAGACCCAAGCATATTCTGCCATACAAAGTGCCCATCCATTTCTTGTTTTTAGCTGTGAATTTTACTTGTTTTGCATTGCAAGCTCTCTGCCTTCTGTTCTCTTTGGAAGTCCTATTCCTGGTTATGAATATTATCAGCACAAGCAAATGCAGGAATGATGCCATAGTCACATGTCATGTAAGAGAGGGTTAGATATGTGGGACAGAGTTGTCATTCTCTGTTCCCGGAGGAGCCCTGGGAAACTGAGGAACAAAACAGCTTCTTCATTAGTAGATTAAAAAGAATAACTCTCAAAGCAGGTACAAAAGAGAGTTATTTTTTTTCTCTACCCTCTATCTTGTACGTGTCTGTTACAGATAACAGGACTTTTCTTATTTATTCTTCTAGAAGAATTCCTCTTTAAGATTTTTTTGTTTTATTTGTAGGTTTATTATGTTATGGATGGCCAAGTCATTATTGCTTCTTAATCACCAAAGAATCCTTGAAAATGTACCTGTGTCAAACCAATGGAGCTATCTGAATTATGCTGGCAGAAAACTGTCATTTTGAGTAGGAATCACCTTGCACTGAAGAAAGAGTTGTATTTCAGCATGTATTTCAGTTGTATTTCAGCACGGGGCTTTCCATAAGGTCTGCAAAAAAATGTGCTTTGTAGGCTTGTCACGGTGAAAAAGGGGGTGTGTTGGTGTTGCAAACCTGCAGGTAAATGCCCCTTGGCCACTAACCCTGTGATGTGGGTGCTCTCCTAGGAGGCAGGACGCTTGGATTTAACTTCTGCCCTCCTTCTCAGCAGGATTCATCCCATTTTGGCTGTTTTTCCACAGGGCATGCCCTCATCTCTGTGCTGGTAAGGCTCCCGGGGGAAATTGGTGTCAGCGTTTCTGGCTGATACTGTTTCACAGCACATCAATAATTAAAGAATTCCTGGAACTGGTCATCAAGGTGCTTTCTCAGTCTGGCCATGTGGCTAAAAATTCAGTGCACAGAGTAGACCAGGAACCTGTACTTTCTACTGCTGAGCTAATAGGCAAATGGAGGTATCATCACCAACATCATCCACCCGGCGTTCCTGGGACTGCAGCCAGAAGCTCCAGAAAAACATTTCTGCAAATTGGCTGCAGAAGTATAGATAGCCTGGGGAATAACGGAAACAGTGTTGTTCACTTTAAGTTATCTTTGCCTTCAGGAGTTTGTATTTCAAAGGGCAGAAATGCAGCTGAGGCAGTGGAGGCCTCCCAGCTCTCCTTGATGGCATTTTCTTTCACCTCCTCTCTGAAGGTAAAGAGGTCTTCTCTTTCCCCTCTCCTCCAGAAGGCGTCTTTATCTGAGTTTTGTGTGTCTTTGCTTACAAGCACAGGAGGAGAGGATCTCTTAAGAAGGACGTGAATGAGAAGTGAAGGATGCCACTTACCAAGGAATTACACGACTGCTTCAGGCTTTGAGAATAGCAGAGGCAAAAGAGCAAGAGTGGGGAAAAAATCTATTTCGGCTCTTCTCCCACATCCTGCAAGGCCTTACTGTGAGTGCAACACCCTGTCCTGGTTTCCACTGAGCCACCAGCCTTCCTCCCCCAGGTACAGCTTCACTCCCTGGTCTGCCTTATGCAAAAACCATTGGGAAATATGTAGGCTTTACTGCCTCCTAAGCAGTCACAGTCCTTGCAGAAACCAGCACCACATCTGGTACCACCTTTTGCAGATCATTTCCATCAGTGGAATCTCAGGGAGAAATATTCTCTGGGTGCTTTAGTCTTAAGTCACAGCAAACACTCCTTATTATGTAACTTGTAGTGATTTAGTGAGGTGAGAGACCAGTGTCTGAAAGTGTTAGTGACACTGCAGATGTTGCCAGGGTGCATAGTACATATTATTGGATGGTTGAAAGAAATGGTAATGAAGTCTTACTTTGCACTTTTGGATGTACTTTCTATTATCAAAGTATTGACATTATAAGCCCTATCTGCTAAAACTATTCTGTACACTTTTAAAATCAGATTCAAGGAAATTTAGATATATTTGAAGAAAGAGCATTAGAATTAAAAATACAGCCTCAAAGCAATTAAAAGTGGCTAGGTTTTTGGATCAGTTTTACTTTGATCCTCAAATTCCATATAATCCCAGTACAACTCACATTTAGTAGGACATTAATTGAATAGACCTCTGCTTCTGTCTACTTTTAAAACCTCTAAGCTGTCGATTGGAATAAGCACAATTTATTTGCTGAAGTCCCAAACTGGGAATTCAGACACCTGCCTCCTACTCCTGGTTTTGTCACAGGCTAAATATGTGACAGGAGAGACTGCTTATGGAATACCTTGCCTGGCTTGGCCATACTTCCAATTCTAGCTCATTAGTTGATAATTCAATTTGGAGGCTGTACTAGTAGCTGCAAGGTCAAGAAGACTTTGAAGAAAGAGGGGAGTCTCAGCATGTGAAACCCTCACTTGAGAAGCTTGTCCCATAGTGCAATTTAATTTTATCAAGGTCCGTGCTTGCTTGCTGTGCAAACAGCGGAGAAGACAATGCATGCGCTGTGTTTTGTGCACCCTCTGT
This sequence comes from Crypturellus tataupa, assembly GCA_034781795.1. Classification (NCBI taxonomy): domain Eukaryota; kingdom Metazoa; phylum Chordata; class Aves; order Tinamiformes; family Tinamidae; genus Crypturellus; species Crypturellus tataupa. The sequence goes on from JAWLRI010000448.1 coordinate 8,642,496, forward strand.
CAGGCCGTGGTTTGAGAGACGTCCTTCTCTGAGCTGGCTTGGCTCTTCTCCCTCTTCATCCTTTCCCCTTGAGAGTGCTTGACTGCGAATCCCAGTCTTTGGTACCTATAAATATCCCAAATTGCAGCAGAGGAAATTTAGCATGATGAATGCTATTCCTGCAGTCATGCGTCTAAACTATTTCTTTGAGCTTGCCCTTACATTCCCTCCCGATACACTGGGTACCATCAGCTCCTCCTTTGCTGCACCTTACCATACCTGGGGGAAGGGAAGCACCAGTGTAGGGTTCAGTATCAACCAAAGACTCTCCAGGTCTTTTGAGTCCTTGCCTACTTGACCACACAGGAACAAGAAACAATTTCATTTCAGTTGGTAACAGTACTTGCAGATGGAAGCTCAGTGCTGATAATGTATTGGGTTCTTATCCTTAGCTGAATATTAAATGCATAAGCTGACATGTCAAAATGTGAGTTTGAGAAAGATCTGAGATCTCAGTTATTAGGCTTTTAAGTCTATTTCCCAAGTTCCAGTTCACTGCAGGACAGGAGATATCTGAATTTAAATACGTGACTGTTTTTCTTCTCATCAGCATAAATGTTGGCTGCTCTGTTTTCAAAAGAATGGGAGAGTGCATCAGCACAAGTCATTATATAAGACCCCTTTACTTTATGCAGAGTCATTTGCTGCTGGATTTGCATACATTTTTCTAATGACTCCACCTGTCAGCTGTCATGTTTTCTGCAGTATTTCACGATTTCTCTGTTCAGAGTTAAGAAGGCTTAGGAGATCCTAGAGCAGTTATCGGCATTCAGTGTGGAGTTTCATTATTGCAGCCTGGATTATGGAGGCACAAACTGCAATTCTAGCGGGTGCTTTGGAAGTGACTAACAATGTCTTGTCAAGGGAATTATGCATAGCTGTACAGTGTTTTTAAAATAATAGCGAGCGGGGTCTGCGGTGGACAAGATACCAACATTTGTTTTATTTGTATTCTAGGACACGAGGGTATTAAGGGGAAATGAAATGGCAGCTGCAGCTGTTGTAGGCATTCCCCAAAGGGATAGAGCTAATAGGATATATATCTTCATCCACAGCTGAGTTAATTTTGAAAGCAGAGGATGAAAAATGAAACTAACCACGCACGCCAAAATCTTGGACCATGGTGGTGGGGAGGAAGTAGCCTCCCTCACTAATCCGAGGCGTCACTGGGATAAAAAAGGAAAGCCTTCAGCTAGAAGTCAGAAAAGACAAGATTTTGCTGTACAGCTGAAGCATTACTCTGTTCAAAAAAGACAGAACACATTGGGTAACCATATATCTAATGGACAGTGTTTAAAAGATTCTGCATGTACTGTATATTTATGCTGCTGAAAATGCATGGCTCAGAAAGAAAATAACATTAAATCCTTTTTAGGCTTGGCATTAAAGGCTGAAATTTCTATTTTTATATTGTAGATGGAAAAACAGTGATAGAAACAAAAAACCACAAAGAAATGTGGCTTGTAGTCAGGCTCTAACTTCATTTCAACTAGATTTATATTCTTTATTTCTTCTAAATTGGTGTAATTCTTTTTGTTGGAGCTGAATGCAGCCTTTCATTTTATCTTTGAGAAGCTTTCAGTCTCTCTCCTAGATCTCAGGGATTATCAGTGTCTGGCAATGTGCCAGGTACTGTACTGTGGAGAAAAATGCCTCAAACCTTTATTTAATCTTTACTTGACTCCTGCATCCAAGCAATATGATTCACAGTATAACGTCCTCATGTGCAGTGATTTCCCTCTAAACACTGATGGACTTGAACATCCTGAAGCTGCATCTTTGCTGTCAGATCTCAAAAAAAATCTCTCGAAGTGGCAGCTTCACAAGCAGTGAGGACGGTATGCACATTATGTAGGCAAGACTCATATCTTTAACACATGGTAAGCTAGTATTAAACAGAGCAGGTCTAGAAAAGATATATCCATCCAGGACTTGAATCTCCAAGGCATTATCTGCCTTGATATGTGTTTTTCTTAAAGACACATTTAAGGAGCACAGCAACCTCGTCGTCTAAGGCATCTTGCTAAAAGATTTCCTTTTTATCTCTGTAATCTGTCCCGGATTAGTGAAGGAAGGAATTCTGCCCCAGCACACACACTTTTCCTGTTTACCCCATGTAAACTCTTGGAAATCCTGCAGTACTGCCCCTTTATCTGGTGATATCCGAGTAATCTTAGGCAGAGTCTAAGCAACACATGTGCTTCTAAGTCCAATGATAGGTGACGTGGTGAAGTATCACTCTGCCAGCTGCTCAGTTGCTACAGAATTTGGCAGGTTTTGAACACCCATTAGCTACTGAGATTCAGAAATTTCTCCTTATCCATTAAGCACGGAGTTTACTTTGCAAACTTGGGGCTACGTCAGGTCTACTCTTTCTGATTTTACTGTCAAGAACAGCACTGAAACATGAATTAAACTTATCTTTGGCTGATTTTGGCTTATATTAGAAGGAAAAATATCTGCTAATTTAAATGGATTTTAACTGATCGAGTCTTGATTGGGCATAATAGAGCATAACAAAATATTATATTAATACAGTGAGCGTTTGAAAATAATAAAAAGCCATTGTTCTTTGTAATATATAATTTTTTCAGGATGATGATAAAAAATGTATAAAAGTATTCAAAACAATGACATTTTACATCTTTCATCAAAAAAGTAGAGCAAAAATTCAGTAAGTCTTAGTCTTCTGAGGTAGCAGCTGTTTGTTTGCTGTGGTGAGGAAGAAGTGTTTACTCGTGCTTGCTTGACCAGCCTGTTGCTATTTGCTTTGGGATTCCCTTCTCCGAGGACAGCAGGAATAGGTTGCATTGACTGAGGGGCCTTTCAGGTCTTTCTCCTTTTCCTGTTCAGAGCTGAGGAAAGAGATATTCCATAAAAGCTTACGGTGGTGGATCCTTTACTGCTATCAGGGCAGTTTATAGTAGCCCCATTTCATTTTGGGGGTCATATCATACTTGTTAATAAGAAAGTCTTTCACTGATGTAAACATTTCTCGTGAATCTTTTCTTTCCATTGTTGTCACCTTCCCTATCAGTATAATTAGTCACGTTAATTGCAGTGTAGTTAGTTAGTTATACTGAGTAAGATATTAAAGACATACATACTAGTAACAGCTCTTGGAGAAGGAAAAAAAAAAAAGATATGCGCTCTTAGGAGTAGTTTCCCCAAACCAGCAAGGCAATGGGCATTTCCCAAAGGGAGCAGCAAGGTGCATGGCGGGACTCGCCCCGCAGAGAGCTGGGCTGCGTTTCCCATCTCCCTGCGGCAAGTGCAGGGCTGCTCTGCACCATGGAAACGCGGCAGCGAGGCAGCGAAGGACGATGTCGTTTCAGCGACACAAATGTTCCCTCCATGTGAGCGCTTTTCGGTCGTGTTTTTCAAGGCCACTGCTCAGCTCATGTGATATCTCGGCCTCGGCAGCGGCTCCAGCACCGGCGCTCCGTGCGGCAGGGGGAAACCCTGCCCGCCTTTCTGCCCTCTTCTGAGGGCAGGGAGGCCAACTGAGAGGGGTCAAAGCAAAGAGGATTATACCCATGCCAGCACTGCCGGGATGTTTTTCTTCCCCTCTGTGGTGAATTGCCTCTTGGGTTTAATGGGGCCAGGTCTGGCTTCTGGGCATCCTAGGGAATTGTATGCAGATAGCAGGACACAAAGCTCCTGGCACATGTGACACTAATGTGGGGGCAATGTTTCCCATTGTGCTACAACCCCCTTTCTGAAGCCTAACATAACCCTGACTGTGAGAGCCCTATTTAAAAAGAATAGCGGATCAAGACCAATTACTGGTAAAGCACCCTGCTCAGTTCACATTATTGCTTTATTAATTCATTGTAATGAGATAATGAGAAATCATATAAAATCTCGCCACATTTAGCACCTTGGGCACTTTTTCCTGTCCCAGCGGCACTTCCCAGGTAATCCGTAGTGGCACCGCCGAGTCTTTACATGAGGCGCTGCTCAGGCAGGTTGTGGCACCTGCATGAAACAGAGGTTTTTAACAAAACCCACCAGTCCTGGAATCAGGATTTGGTGGCAGAAGATTTTTTTTTTTTTTTTTTTTTTTCCCCTTTAGGAAGACTGATGGATTTCTCTGCTCTGACCTGCACTGTGCTTTCCCCATCCGAGCTGCGACCCACGCTGCGCCGCCAGCACCAGAGCGGCCAGGTGAAGCGGTGCCCGGTGCTGGGCCGGGGCATCGGCCACCAAGAACCGGCGGGTCTGTGCTCAAATGGTATGCCTGAAGAAGCAATCTGCAAGAAACTCCTTGTTGTAGGATAGCCTTCATATTATGTTCTTTGTTGAATGTTCTAGCTGTTCTTTAAAGAAGAAGAAAAAAGCAAATGTCTTTTGAAGCTCTGTAACTAAGTAGATGTTCAGCTGTAAGTAGAAGATTTATGTGATGCTAATACTGTAACTTCTGTCTATAACTGCTGTAGTTATTTTTCTTCAAGCTTCTCTTCAAGGAGAAATAAATAGGAGCGGGTGAGCACATGGGCTACTAGATTTGTCTAGTTTTTTCCACTCAAACTTTTTAAAATGACATTTACTATCACTATGTGTTTTTAGAAAATGACTGTCTTGTTACCTACATTAGCAGATACAAGAGCACAAGGAGAATGGATGTCCAGAGCAAGAGACAGTGGTGTGGATCAGGTGTCCCTGCTGCGCACCTCTCTGGGGATTTCACTCTAGACTGGTCCTAGTCTGGTCCTGAGAACGGAGTGCCCATTAGTGCCCGTCACCTTCCAGTTTAGTTGCCTTTAAAAGAATGCAGGCTTTGTGTGCTAGGACCATTTTCTTGTGTGATCCAAAGCTCACTGAGGGTTTGCTTTGGAAGTGCTCCCCTCATCTGAGCTTGCAGACAGGCCCTCAGGCTGATGCAGAATTAGTGATCAGTACTTGTGGTGGATGCCCATTAGAGCACCGCACCTCCTGTGCTAAGTGCAGAGCAAGTACCTCCAAAAAGAACCACTTTGCTTTAAAACGCTCCAAAGGCCTGGGAAGTAGAGGAAATTGGCATTTATCTGTGCTCTCAGTTAATTCAAACATCAGTCATTTGGAACAAGTCGTAATCACTTTTTCCTGTAACAAGTGCAGATATCAAGATTGCCAGATGGGTCCAAGCCTAATTTTGGCTTCTAGTAATAATAATAATAAACTTCAACTGAAATATTTCTGCCCCATGTCTACAGTAAGAGTTAAAAATGAACAACATATGGAAATGTTTTGATGAATAAGAGACCTCATAACAGTAAGAGTACTTGAGCTGTGAATTCCATCAGCTGAAATTTAATATAGCACAGGAGAAGAGCATGATATTTGCATAGAAGGTGCATCCTGTAGAATTATCAATCATGTCCATGCAGGTACAGTGTTTATACAGTGTCACCAAGGACCTTCGATTTCAGTGGTCTTGATCAAAAGTACCTGCCACGTGACTAACAGCCAGTGTTTGTATTCCAACTCACCAGTTGTTAAAGTAATACATAGCTAGCCAGGAATATTCATTTTGGAGTATAAAGTCTGATTTTTTTATTAGTACACTTATATATATTTATACAGTTATAGTAAGGAAGGTTTGATATTAACTTGAAATCTGTACAAAATCCAATACTGCTCATGGCTTCTCACCTTCTGCTTTATTTATCTGATTTGGCATTTTGGTTATTTTCATTGCAAAGATGGCATTTCTCAGATATTGTCTGCTTCAGATTTAAAATGGTAAGGTAGACATCCAAACATCCTATTTCCATCTTGAACTTTTCAGAATTTGGCACCTTTGGCAATTCCCAATTACATAGTGTGTGAATAATGTTACAGTACTTCTAAACATGAATTAAGGTGTATCATTTATACCCTTGACACAGTTTATCCCCAACCCTGTAACCTGCCCCCTTCACAGCAACGGAGAACTAACTGTAATGAGGACCATGTAAAAATCCTGCCTCCAGATAAAAATCTGGGCTGCACTGTACAAGCTCAAAAGGAAGGTGCTGCCAATAAAGCACCGCTGTCTGATGAAAGTGCTTCTGACTTGCTGATTATCTCAGCTACACATATTAGTCGTCCTGTCTTTACAGGTATAATTCACTTTAGATTTGAGATACCATCTATGTATGGAAGTCAGCTGAGGAGTGTGTAAGAAAATCAAAATGTCTCCTTTGCTTTGGTGGACTAGAAAAGTATAATGAGCCATAATTTGTCTTTTCTGCTTAAAGGAAATTAAGAGACTCCTCTGTGCCAATGGACTTCTGGTTTTAGGAAAACACAGAGTGTCAAAATTCTTGGCTTTTTCCCCCTCTGTTTTTGATTTGACTTGTTCTTTTCATCTTCACTGTATGACTTGTATGCCTTAGGCTCCTTCATATCTCAGTGAAGCAGCTATAAAAGCGTTGCAATGTCTTTGTCAATAAAAATTCCTCCTCGTTTTTAAACTGTTAGAATAGTTCTCTGAATGACAGCCAGCATCCTTGGAGCATGGCAAGGGTAGGCTGGGAACGGTGGGCCTCTCAGGACGTTTGCAGGGATAGAGGAGGGTCATCATGGCACTGTGCCCTGCTGACTTTGCCCACGCCCGGACCGCCCTAGGCAGCTCTCTTGCACTTTGCTGGACACAGGACACACCATTTCAGGGAGATCCATGTCCCAAGGTCATGGCAGTGAGAGGCACAAAACAAGAACTCGTGCTCTGCCTGTTTTGTACTTCCCAGGGATGGAAGCATTAGCTACTAAAATTTTCAGCTCGGTCATCTTCAGGTCAGGAAAAGTGAAAACGCATTGCCTGTGGGCAAGAGCAGGTCTCTGAGGAGCTCTGGGGAAATACAGCTTTCGTTAGATATAAGCATCACTCTCAGCCTTCAAGTAAGGAGATTATCACACGCCTCTTGCAGCTCTTCCCAGCTCGCCGCCTCCTGGGCACCCTGGCTCCAGCCCAGCCTCATTTGACAGCCCTCGTCTGTGCTGGGAACACTTCTTCATCCAGAAAAAAGAGCAAAGAGGGCAAATGGCCTCAGCAGCTCTGCTTGTCCTAGCACTTCTTTTAAGTGAAAGGGCAGAGGAAGGGGAGATCCTACAAATGGATTGCAGTTGGCAGCGCTCATACTGCTGTACTGAGAAGGTGCTGCCAGCTCCTCCAGGGCTTTGTAATTCAGGCATGGAAAATTGCTGTAGGTTCAAATGTGTCATTGGGCCTTGCAGGGAAGAGTTTCAATTATGAGGAAGCAAAGCACTATCTGTCCATTGCTACTTGGAGAACTGTGGTTTAAAAGCCTATTAGTTTTGAACAGCCATAGGTGTCCTTCCTTGTGACATTGGACACCCCCAGCTATGTCTGATGACTTGGGGGAGAAGTGAAGCAAGGCCTTGTGACTCATGCTGCCAGTTTTGGGCACTCTGACCTTGACTAATCACTTTTTATTGTTAAAGCCATTTGCAAGGCACACTGTGATACCAGTTCAGATTTGCTGGTTGTTTCCCACCTGATGGAGTCTCTGGGTCTGGATACCTCTATGCTTTTCTCTAATACGAGTCTAAAAGACACACTTATAGGAAGGCACTTAAGGATACACATTCTAGGATCTGGGAAAATACTGAGAAAAGTATTTAAGTCTTATTAGTCTCAAAGTCTTTAATGATGAGGAATTTCTGCCCTCTGCATATCTCTTTAAACCTACCATAAATTGGAAATGAGGATGCAGTAAGATGTATTCACTTTATTTCACTGCATAATCTAATGTGGCTGAAAAAAAAAGTACTTCAGAAACTTGGAATAACAAAAAAATGCCATTTATTAGCTATGCTAATGAATCCTGTTGCTATGAGATTTCTGGAAAGGCCTAAAATGTCTTCTGATTTAAAATTAAATTTATTATCATATACGAGAGCTTGTTAGTATCCGTAAGCCCAGAATTTCAAATTGCTTTATGAAAAAGAAATGCTGAATCTTCATATCTGCAGAGGAGCCTGATGTTGTCAACCCCTCGGGAGGTGGGGGGCACCCAGGAGCAGTGGGGCCAGGCTGCTTGCTCGAGTGCTGGTGCCCGGAGAGGCAGCAATGCTGCTTGCCAGGGCTGCGCTTTCACCTCATGCAGTCCTCACAGCATTAAGGAACTGCTGTTTTGTGACGTGCCCCACGAGCACTAAGGCTCAGTGTGATTCACAGCTCCAGGACGTCCAAGTGAGGGCAGGGGGATTCCCTCATGGCTGGAAATCTCTGCTGCCCCTCCTGCTGCTGGGGCAGCAGCTCTGGGGCAGGTGAAGCCTTCTCCACCTTGTGAGGTTTATTCCCAGGCCCATCCCTCTGAAGTGGCCGAGCCCTTTCCCCTTGCAAAGCCAATGGGTAGAGCAGGCAAGGAAGGGAAGAGGCAGGAAAGCACGCAGCTCTGTATCCTCGAGGGATCATTCTTACCCTAGGCTGTTGCTCTACAGAAGAGTTTTCCAGTAAGATTCAGCCAAGGCAGCAGCCAGACATGAAAGACTTCCGACCATGCCTTTGAGAAGAGGGTAACATTCTAACCCTATCATGAGGTCTTGTCTGTTACCCAGTTTGTACATCACCAAATGCTCTTTATTTTCCTGGTAAACTTTATTTTCCTGGTAAATATCAACTCACAATGAGGCTGAAACGTGACAGCTCTTTCATAAATGATGGAGCTTCATTGCCAGGCCCAGGCATGCACCTCATCTGTGTTTTAGCACCCTGATCTTGGATGGGCTTTCCTAGTCACCTGCTGGTGCCTTCTGCAAGGTGTCCAGACTGCATCGGCTCTGGGGGTGCCGCAGCACCTAGGGCTGGAGGCTGAGCACAGATGCCCCTGGCTGGGCTGCCTGCTCTCTCTCTAAAGGGTTCCTCTCATCAATCCTTATTTTCCACTGAAGCAAGTGGAAGGTGTGAAGGATTAGGCCACCCTCACCTAAACCCTAGAACTGGGAGCTATGTAAAGAATCATGTGCTTGGCATTTGTATGTCACTCCAGATAAACAAAAAGTACAGTTCAAATGATGCTGATAAGGTCATCACTGCTCCAGATGGATCCCTATGGGGATGGTTCCACTGAGGTGGGTTTCCTACCTGTGGAGACTTAGTAGGATTATGCCTTAATTAAGAGGACACCTGCTAATCCACCAGTTATGAAATACAGGAGCCTTCCACAGCAACATCAATACTCAGGCAGGCGATTTTCCCACTCACTGTTTGACTGGCAGTAGAAGTTGCTTTGCCAACTTTTGTTGCACTGAGGAGTATTTGTGGGCCAAGATTTTTTTTTCTACACATAATGGGAAACTAATGGCAGTACTAATGACAGCTTATGGGTCTCAGGATAAAATTAAAAAGTGGTAATATTTTATAGATGCAGATGACGAGCTAAATTCTCAGCTGTTTTCTTGTAAGGCTAACTTTGGGATTAGTCTTGTCAATAACTGTTGGTCTCTGGTTTCATTTAAACCAATGCAAACTGACTATCCTAATGTCAAACAAACAAACAAACAGAAAAAAACACCTCTTTGGATCTTTGCATTATTGTTAGTTTTTGTGTTGTACTCGACCTGAGATAGGCATCTGTCTCACACAACACAATTTTGAAGGGAGGCTTCTTAAAATTTTTCTGATGTATTCAAGGACAAGGAATGCAGTCTTACTGGAACAATCCCCTAAACTGGAACCATCCCCTAAACTGTAGGAGTATGAGTCAAATTAAAAAATTAGTTTGGATTCAGTTAATAAAAGCCTGGATGAAACCGTTCCATTTAGCAAAATGTGTGATTCATGATGCTGGTTTTGAAGGACTTGACTTATCTTTCTGCAGTGTCTAGCGACAGCAAGTGCTGACTTCCCAGTCAAACAGAACTAATATTTTTTCCCCTTTGTTTCCGACAGAGAGTGGCTTTTTCTAACATACTGAGGAGCAGAAGAAAATTAGATAGCTCCCTGCCTAATTTTAATTCTTTCAAACTATAGGCAGTAAGCAACAACTTTATTGGCTTAATTCCTGGTCTGGGTGTAGCTGTGATTTGATTTATAAGAAATAGAATGAGCTCTGATTTGTAACGGAGTGCTGGAAACCTAAACCTCTAATTTTATGTTTTGCGAACAGGCACATACTCCTTGGTGCCAGAACCAAAGTTTCATCTCTCAGAAAGAGCTCGTTCAGCTCTTGTCTTTGCAATTAGAACTACAAACAGGGAAAATCACATTTTCTGATATGCCTGTCATACTCAGATGTCACAGAAAGGAACTATGCTACCATGAATGGTTACTGAATGACAGGGGAGGAAAGGTATAGTAGGCAAAAGTAGAAAATACTTTTTTCCTTACTTATAGGACATGCTGACACTCTCATTCAGATACTTGTTGTCAAGAGGCACTCAGACATGCAGTTGACTTCTTGTCTCATCCACATATGATCCTGCGTAGGCATTATGTTTCATGTCACAAGAATACACTGTCCTTTTTTTCCACTTAGTTCTTATTCTTTATTTACCTGTCTTGAATGAATGTCAACTCAATAATATAACAAACTTAAAACCATGCCCTCTGGCAAAAAATGACGCTTTCCAACGTAAGCAGGATGAATCATAAATTAAAACATTTAAAATATTTAAAAGAACGCCTGCAAACACCCCTGCACACACTTCCTTTAGCAAATCAAAATCTATGGTAGGCTTAAGAAAGGCAGGCTATGTATCTAGGTTCTTGAAAGTCAATTATTGCTACTGTAAAGGTAAAAGAAACCAGAGAAAATCTGGCATTAACTTTCATGACATCATATTTCTTCCAGGATAGAAAGTTAGGCAGAATGGAAATTTCATGGCTAGTACTTTATGGCAGTGCTTTTGATGGCCATGGACATTGCCATAGGAAATGACAAATGCCTCAGAGTCTTAATGCCCCAAATAACCTCCATCTCATTTGAGCATGTTAAAATTTGAGTCCTGGCTGTATGAGATGCATTCTGCTAGGAATCACAGGCTTCACCCTGTAAGTGCTTAAAATTTTGTTTTGATCTTCCCCTGCCTACCGTTATAGCACCGGTGAATAAGCTGGTATGGTATGGTTAGAAATGTCACTGAAAAGGTCTTTTCAAGGACTGTACTTCTGAAAACACAAAGCAGCACCAAATTCCCCCTTGTCTTTGTGCTGTGTGAACTACTGTCCTGGGGAAGAGGAGCAGAGAAGAGCCAGCACAGCACTGACTTAAATAGCTACGTTTAGTTTGCTATCAGAAATGCTGAAGTGAGGTGAATGTTATAAAATGAGGAAAAATATTGTTCATACTTTTAAAACTGTTATACCAGGGAGGGTGAACAATTCTAGGATCCTGCTTGTGCTGTTTTAAGGGAGAGTGTCCCCAAAAGGCAGAAGGAGCAAGGAGTTACATGCACCAGTCCTTGGCCACTTCTAATGGCAAAAACAATCTTGTATATTTATCAAGCAATAGCTATATTGTTGGAACTTTCTAGACATAATATATTTTTTGAATATCTCAATTTTAGGACAGTGATTGAGGCCGTTGGAGAGTTCCTTAATGCATTTCTAGCACAATGAAAGGAAGTAACAGTATTTATTGTTGACTATGCCACCTAAAAAGCAAGGTTTTCCACATGTTCCAACAGCCTCTTTGTATCTCTTCGGTGATGGATGGAAAAGTACATTGATATAGATGAATGTTAATAAATATTAAATAGCCTTTATTCCTTTCTCAGAAAAGGTGACTTTTAATGTATTTCTTGATGCATGTGGAAAGCTCTTATGTGCATCACCAGTGCTCATCAGCAGAAAGCTGCAGCTTTAGGCAATACTTTATTCCTGATGCTAATAATTCAAAGGTACACAGAGCTTTTTTAGACTCCTTGAAAAGAGTAACAAAAGCTCAGCAGGAGCAGGAGCTTTAGACACCATAGTGCTTCCTTTTGAGCAGGAAATTCAGAAAGGTGTCACCTCCTGAGCTCTCTGTATTTGATGATTTCCATGACCTTTTGACACAGTTCAAGGGAGGAAATAACAGGTATGCCCATCTGAAAGACGGCGTGTGAGACCCTGAATACTTTTTTTAACTAATGACATATTTGGGATGCAGATTTTTCTTATGATAAAAAATGCTGGTCTCACTGAATCCACAATTTTGTTCTACCTGATAAAATATGCATAATTTTTGGAGGTACCTTCAGGCTTTGGGTAATATCCGGGATGAAGATGGGCTTGTACCTTCTCTGAAAAGGTTTGTTTCAGTTGGTTTGGTGGGATTTGCATCCACATGAGTGTTGCTGGGTCAGCACTGAAGTAGCACTGTCCACTTTGCTGCCCTCCCCTTCTGGCCTCTGGTCTTTTAGAATAAATTAATGCATCCAGGCAGCTATGAGGGACATTAGTTCAGAGTCTTCTGCAAGGAAATGCATATGTTTTGGAGCTGATTTCTTATAAAACCTGCTGAGTCTGTGAACTGCTGGAAGTGCTAGGCACGTCCTGGTAGTTGGGGGTACCCCCTGGCTTGGTGAGCTGGGAGCAATGATTCCATCATTGCAGTGGACTTCAGCTAAGCAGAAGTTGATCTTCTTCCTGTGAGTATTTGGGAGTGAGGATTGTTCAGTTTTTGCTGTCTGTGCCAAAAGCGGGACAGGGCCAAAAGCCTGGGAATGATGTGTTGAGCACATCCGGGTGCATGGACTTGAGTTTGGAGGTTGACTGTGTCTCATTCACACACTGGGTATTTGCCAGTGTGTTTCTCCTGATGAGAAGCAGCTGGACATGATCGTTTTCCTGCGGGTAGGGGATTTGTTTACAGTACTGAAGAGTTGTTGCAACAGATAGTTTCTCTGGGATTTTCATTGACAAAGTACAGTTTAAAATACTGGGATTCCCATCTCCTTAATGGCTGCACGATCTGGGGATGACAGAAGAAGAGATTATCATGGTGTTGTCTCAATGAGCTCACCCCACTAGCACTTTGCTCATGGTCATTAACGAGGTCTCTTCTGTTCGCACAGTGCTAACCTGGTGATTTCAGGTAAGACTATAAATAAAGCTGGACGGTTAGGAATCTTATGAATACAGGCGACTACCTCCAGAGCAATGGCAGTGGAGGTGCTTCTCCATACTGGAAATGAAGCACAGTGATGTATACACAAACCACAAGTGCTCTATTTGGCCATAAAAAACTTCAAAAATATCCCTGACACAGCAGTGAGGGACCGTGTGGGGACACAGCTGGACTCGTGCAGAGCGTTGGTGAGCGGCAGTGAGTGCCCAGCCAGGCCACCAAGTTAGGCCCTTGTGCGCCTCCACCGCGAGGTACAGGGGCCAGTCTGCACACATCAGCCTTGTGGCTGCCCACAGGTATTAAGACTGTTCTGCACCAGCTGCTTCTCCATGGAGCCAAACCACTGCAGACAATACGTGTTGTGAAAGCGCTAAAGGACAGCCCTGTCTCAGAAATAAAAAGTGTTTGGGATAAGGAACTTCAGGCATTAACCCCATCCCCTTCATGGTCACCAGCTGTATCACAACCATGCCCCCACTGACTGGGGTTGTTGCAGAATATATTTTTGTAGTTCTGTAGATTATGGACTGTACTTTTTCCCCATTGTGTCTTATTCTTCTTTGATGCTGTTTATGACCTTGACAGAAATCAAGGGTAAATGCTGTTCAAATACATTACAGAGAGCAATGTGCCCACTCTGCTCATTAGGAAGGTATTTCCAGAATTTACTATTTTATCACATAAAATTTATTATTTTCTAAAGATCATATGGATATCGAAGTGGGAAAAATATTAGGACCTAATGCAAAGTCTTTCTGGCTTCATGATGTTAGTGGCCTTCAAGGGAAGATACTAGTTTGTAAATGCTGCAGTTGTATTATTTTATCTAAGAGTAAAAATGTATAAAAATCTTAATAGCTGCTTTAATACAGATGAAATAAAAACATGAGTAATAAATGTCAGACATTGCTTAGTCCTACCTGAACCTGTCCACTGAGTGAAACACCCTCTTTATTTGGTTCAGACATTTGTGTTCTTTTTTTCCCTTCAAAGGGATTGATGCTGTCGTCTGAAGTGAAGCAGTGTCTGCTCAATGTAGCTGCTTGACAGCTTCAATTGCAAGTCTTGCTTTATAAATTCTGCTGCTTGGAGTGTATTGGAGAGAAGACTATATGGCTGCTGCCCACCGGGATCAGCATGATAACAGGGTTGATGATAAATTATGAGGCCACTTTTTGAATAATTATGTCAATAATAGAAGCTGGAAGCTGGAAAGTAATGGTGGCTGCAAAATGACAGATGTGTCTGGCCTGGAGGTTACAGACTTACAGCTGGGTATGTGCAGCCTTCTGCAGGTCACGGGAAGCCCAGCCAGAAAATTAAAAGGAGCATTAGGGTGGCACCCAAAATTCAATATTTCCTCTACAGAATCTGCAACATGCACTTATGTTAGAGCAACTGAGTTCATGGTTCCTCCTGGAGTCAGAGGGGAGTTGAGAGCCCAGTCCTCGCTCTGACTTGCCAGGCTTAGAAGCAGTTACGATAGCCAGGGCTGAACAGGCAGAACGGAGGCTGAGGAGCAATCGAGGTGTCTGCTCCCCTGACAAGGACTTGCAAATATTTGAGCCATCAGACAGACAAGTTGTGACAAGAAGGAAAAAAAGCCCAGGAAACTGGATTGCTCTGAAAGCCTGAGGAGACCTAGTGACTAAATGTGCATGTAAAGGCTGGTAATCCTGCAGTCTCCATGGCAGCATCTCAAAATTGTGCAGTAATATTTTCTGATGTAATATAAAATCTAATTTTTTAATCTTAACCCATCAAATTAGTTTTACTAAAAATAGTCATAGTATCCAGTCTCTGAAACAACGAAGCCTGACAGATATTTTAAGACTGTCCAACCAAAGACCTAAAAATATAACTTATATTCCTTGCCAAAACACACTGCTTCAGTTAGGAGAAAAGAAGGACTTTGATTTTAGGCAGGCAAAAACTAGGAAACATGACGGTTCCGGGAGGATTGTGATCCGTATTTCCTTTTTTTCCTTTCCATTTGGATTACAGCAGCCTTTATTTGCTCAGCAGCTGAAGATGCCAGGGCTTTGCAGGGAGGTGCACGGACAGGGGTCTTAGCACCAGCAGCTGATGCTGTAGGCCAGTAACACCTGCAAAGGAAAGGGAAGAACAGATACAGCAGCCTCCTTCAGAGGCAAGTGCTGGGTGTCCCTGCTTAATTTTTATTCAGAGGTTGTGGGCACTGCCCTGTGGGGCCACCAGGATTTGCAGGAAATTTATAATAATTTTACAGATTCAGATGAAAAATTATCAGTGAAAATACACCCTTATTGTACAATGTGCACATATAATTACTATGCAAGGACTCATTTTGAAGTTATTTGCAGTTGTGGTATAGCTTTCTATGGGGATGCTATTAGGACTGCTGTTACTGGCTTAATCACTGTAGGCCAGATTTTACAGCTCCCATTTTTGCTACTGCATGAAGGTCCCTTGGGTACCTGACCCCCTGATTGCTCTCTCAGATTGGAGTCTTGGAAGCACAGATGAGAAAAATTTTGGATGATCGTAAGATTGAGTACCCTGTAAAACCAGGAACTCAATCTTCTTTGACAGAAAGCAATATGCTGTAATCTGCCAGTCAGGCATGTCAGCTCTGACCCATCACAGAACTACTAATTTAAAAAAAAATAGTTGTGCAGCCTCTTGACAAGTTATGTGTTGCCATCTGTAGTAGCAGGTACATCACAGCCAGCATTTCTTTAGAAAATGAGACTGTTTTATTCCTTCCAGTATCTACAGAAACATTCAGGTGTCTCTAGCAGCTTTGCCCCTAATTATTCTTTCAACCAAGTAAAGAGACAGAGCATGAGATAATTACAAGGTGCTGAGAGTGTCAGATAAATAAGAGAATAATCAATAAACAAATATTTCTAACAACTGCTCCTTTGGAAACCAGAGATGCTGATTAGATGGAGATACAAACTCAGTGACTCAGATGCTGGGCCTGAGCCAAAGACCTGCCGAGTCCTCCCCACTCTTTCCCATTGCCGTCAGTGCTTCCTGCCCGCCGGGATTAGGCTCACTGGCAGAGGAGTGCTGCGTTGTAGTGTTTGCAGCTGAGCGGGGAGGAAGGCTACGGAAGCACATGGCAGGCTCTGGTCTGCATGCGATGCTGAGATTCAGGCCATCCAGCGTCGCTGGCTACCGCCCGGCAGCCCAGTGAGCGTGAGCAGGAAACTACTGCAAGGGCCGAGGGTCTCCCGGGCACCCCATGTGGCCGCTGCCGACCCCGCGCAGATGCTTCTGTGGCTCTGAAGTGCCACTGGTCACAACAGGGACTTGTCCTTGAACCTCCAACTGCCTTAATGTGGCAAAATGTATTATTTTGAGGAGAAACAGTAGAGGAGCCCTTTACTGCCTGTAGGTCACCACGTCTGGGGCTCTCCTACCCCATATGCTACATTTGTTTGAGAACGCAGTGGTGGTGTAGGACAACGAGAACTTTGTTCTTATGTACAATGTTTAGCTCCTTCACTTCTTACTAACAGGCAGCAGGCACCAGCCGAAGGGTGGCTTTGGCTTGTAGCCACATAACGCACCCGTCACCCACGGGCATTGCCCACGCGTCTGCGCTTGCCTCATGAGCTCGGCTCCCCTGGCCTCGGGGCTGGCGGGGCCGTGGGAGCTCTCATCTAAGAGAAACGAGATTGTTTCTCATGCTCTTCTGTCCCCTAAGACGCTCTCTCTCACATTTTAGATAATTCAAATATCTATAGCAGAAAAAAAATGCATAATTACATAAAAACAAAACAAAACATTTTTATACATTGCTGCATAAAAAAGGAGGAAAAGAAAAGGGAAAAAGAGCAAAGATGTTTCACAGTTCCAGAAATAATTGCAGTGACATATTTTTTTCTTAATCTTCAGGTCAATCTGGAGCACTAATGTGCTCTGTCAGAAAATTCAGTTGATCAAAGCAAACTTTAGCTCCCAGCTTAGCATTGAAAACTAAAATACAGTCTGTTGATTTAAAATAACCAGCCATGCCCTAGAGATAAATATGAAATGTCGTAGTTCCATACCAGACTGAATTTAAGATAATAGTAACACAAAGTGCAATTCAGAAATAATCAAAAGAAATCAGAATACTTTACTAAAAAGGGTTGTCTGGTACCATGCTTATACATGTTTTAAAAAAGAAAGAAAATATATTCAGCCTTTTAGCTGTTAAAAACACTGTAGAAGTCAAGGGAGGCAAACACCAACTTTCCTCGGGGAGGAGGGGTGGCTTTGCAAATGTACGGTCAGGGGCTGCAAAGAACGGATTATGTTAGGAGGAGTCAAGGACTGAATTGGACAGAGTCACTTTTTATTTAATTTTCTTTCTCCTCTTTGCGGGCGGCTGCCGGCTGCACTGCTCAGGCCGCTGGCAGGTTGTGTCCCCCACTGTGTAAGGGAGCCAGAGCCCCCGGCGCCACAGCCGCCCTGAGCAGCCCCTGACGTGGCCTCCCCAATAACACACGGGGTTCAGTGCCAGCGGAGCCTCTTCCTGGACACGAACGGTTTCCCAGCCCCCGGAGTTGCTTTGCTGGGGACACCATTCTGTGCCACTTTTTGTGCAATTTGATGAGATCCAGGGCTGCTTTTGCCTTTTTTTGACTTGTTTTTCCACCTGAGTGGGGCTTGTGTTTTTAGCGTGTGTGGCGCTGTCCTGGGCTCAACTCTCTGGAAATCGCTCTGCAGTGCTGGCTGTGTCTGGGTTTGCCCACCTCCCACGGAGCTGCAGCACTTCTTGGCATTTCTGCTTTGCCCAGGAGGTGAGCGCAGAGGCCATGCTCGGCAGCACTGAATCCCAGGGATTATTTTTCCTCTCATAGTATGTGTGTGGCAAAAAGCTGCTGTTACACAGGGCTCCTGCCCGCCGAGCAAGTCTGAGGAGCACTTTGGCTGCCCAAAGGAAAGCTCAGGTCTGTGCTGCCGCTTGGGAGCCCGAGCCCATGTTCACGAGAGCAAGAGGACAGTGTGAGCGCTCAACAGTGCGGCCCCGCGGCTGCTCCTGCTGCCCTGCACGTCTGGAAGGCCACAAGCCCCTGAGCTTTTGCTGTTGCTGCTCCTGGTATTCTACTACTGCCGGTGCTGAAGTGTCTTCGCTGCAGGGCCGGGTGTCCCTGTGCTTGTCCCACACCTCCACTTCGAACGGGAAATCAGGTGCTCTTCAGCGTTGTCCTCCATCAATCCTGTAAATATATTCATGCATGCTTAGTGCAAATAAGTACGGTCCTGAGTTCAGGATAGAATTTATATGTGATTTCATTTCACAGCAATAATCCTCTTGGTGAGGGAAGAGTGAGGGGCGAGCAGCCATCCTCTCCTGACACTGCAGGGTGTTCCTGCACCACGGGGCACGCTGCGCGTCCTGCAAGCAGTGTCTCATCCTTGTGCAAATAAAAGCCCCGATTTCATGTGCTGGCATTTGCAGACGCTGCTTTAAAAGCAGGGGCTTTATCACGGTGGCAGTATTACACCCACTGGAGTCTGTGTGGGAGGGAGTAAGGTAGAGTTCTGCACGCAGAGCTAATGCTGTTGGTTAAGCGTAATCCACCCAAAGGTCCTTTCAGTACAGCAGGGTTCAGAGGAGGACTGGCTGACTGTGCTGGTTCGCAGGGCACTAATGCACTGGTGTGATTAATCTGCTGCGGCGCTTGCCGAGCCGCTGCATGGGCGGTGAGGGGCTGGCCATGAGGGGCGGCCTCCTGTGCGCAGCGAGTGCTCAACACTGCGTGCAGGACGAGCACCACCGCGACAAGCTGAGCACCACAGCACCAGGTCGAGCGGCTGCCCTGGCGGCTCTTGCTCTCGAGAGAGCGTGTCCGAGGGGTACACGCAAGGTAATTTCCACACAAATGTTTGTTTAGAGCAAGCACACTGGGCTCAATCCGCCTTCCCCTGACAGTAATGACTAGAGCACGGTTGTGCTCTGGCAAACAGTGCTGCGGTGTTTGTGACGTCCTTTGACATCCATGGATGTCATCGAAATAGCAGCACAGGATTATGGATTCCTCAGTGGGAACATGCGCTGGCCCACTGGTTAAATTAATAAGCACATTTTTACATCAGGCATGCTGAAATGCTTGGTGATGCTTCCTGCTTAAATTTGACATGTTGACAAAAGCAGGCTGAAGATTTGGTTTCATATTATTAAAATTTCATACTTGCAAGGCTTCCAAAATCTCCAAGCACTTTCAGTTTTAAAACATTAAATCCCCCCAAGAGAGACAAATATTTGGCCACTATTTCACAGATAGAGAAACTGAGATGCACAGAAGATCACTGATACTTTAATGTCATGAAATCTGTGTGGTAAAGGCTGCCCCACTGGTCATTACACAGATGCAGGAAGGTTTAGTCATGTTATTCATGCAAACTCCTGTCTCTCAGTAGGTTTGTCTCCCCTCGCTGCCCAGCTGAGTTTGCCTGGAGGGCACTGAGCAGCGTTGCCGGCAGTGGAAGGTGCCCGGCTTGTTCTCCAGCCCCAAAGCCACTGGCCCGGGAAGCGCCGTTGCAGTTAGTTAAGCCAAAGACTTCCCTGTCCTTCTGCTTGCCTTTCAGGCACTCACACAGTTGTCCTTGCTGCAGTACTGGAGAATATTTTAAATTCGGGTTTGATCTCAAAACTGAAATGGCTGAATAGCACTTAAAAGCAACATCCATAATATAAAAACATGTGGCAGTGGTGCTGGTTTTCACACGCAGGCCACATCCCTCCTCTGAAGGAAGCCCTCAGGAAGGACCAAAGGTAGGACGAAACCTCAAATGTTTCTGCTTAGTCTTACCTTTCACTTTCTGCTCCTCCAACTCCTCCATGACCAATTATTCTTCAATACTCGGAAAAACTGTGATCAAACCAAATGTTAAGCCTGCTTTTGTCAACATGTCAAATTTAATCAGGCAGCATCACAAGTGACTAGAAAATCACTTTTTAATTGATTATAGTTTCCTTCAGAGTTGAGGAGGTTTTTCTTTGTTCATTTTTTCATTTTCCTTCCAAATTCAGTGATTTGCACGTGAAGGGTTTGTACCATGTATCCTGCTTCTGGAGGCCCTAGTTTCCAAGGCTACTTTGATATCTAGGCAATGAGGCATAAGGCTCCTTAAAAGGCTGTTCCCAGAATGAGGTTATGAGGTGCCCTGCCTCTCGGGTGTTTGATGGGCAACTTCTGCTAGAAGAGAAGCAAGCAGTGCAATGGCAAGTCACAGGAGGACGTAAATAACAAACCAATCAAGGGAACAAGAAAAAGAAATAAAAAAATGGTGTGATATTTCCTGCCATCCTGCTTTTTGTTCTATGTGAAATTTGTGACAGTTTTTCTGTGGGAATTAGGCTTGGCATGACTGTGCTGTCTATCTCTGTGTCTCTTTGTATCCCTTCCAATTTCAGTGACATTTGGCAGAGAGGTAATGATCTGCAAGAGACAATGTTTTGACAAGTTTCATCAAAACAGGTGATTTTTGTGGAGGAGGCTGACTCTAAGTGCATTGACAGGAAATGAGTCTGGGTGGGACCCTTAAACATTATTAGGCAGCAGAGAATTGAAGCAATAAAAAGTCTTTTTTATATGTCCCAATCACAGATAAAAATTCTGGATTAGCTATGCATTAAAATATTCATCTTGGAAAAAATTCTTTGGGAAATCAGGTCTGCAGAGTCCTGATGTTCAGGGATCGACCTGTTACCTGCCTTGTAGATGGATTTCATGTAGTTGGATGAGTCACGGGACAAGGACTGTTTCTTAATCAGCCTCTGTACCCGGCACAGTGAGCACCAGCCTCAGCTGAGTCAAGGGCTCTTCGATGGTGAAGGCAACTGCGCACTGAGGGGGCCTCTACTGTGACGCAGCAACAGCCAGATCCAGCTGGGGGGGTGATCTCCTCTCTTTTCCATTATTCTTCTGTTATTAATAAAGTGAATTGCTTATTGTCACAGGAAATGGGAACCAAGATGAGAATGAAACTCACGGCAGCAGATTGGGGAATCTAATTCTTCTGCCTTTTAGTGTGTTTAGCTGCCCCAAGTGTAGTGCACAAAGTCAGTGTAGTGGGTTGGTAGTTCTGACTTGCTCCTGCTCTGCAGCCTGCTCACTTGGACATATGGGACTATATAGAACAAGGCTGGAAGAGCAGACTGTGGTCTGTCTTTACAGGAGCGGGATACAGGTTCTCCAGGTGATGTAGTTTCCATCCTACCACCACTGTCTCTGCTGTCAGAAGCCTTTCTTGTCAAGTCTGTACGTGCCGAGAACCATTCAGCTGCTGCAGCAGCATCGCAGCCCCTGCCATGGGTGCCATCACTGAGAACGCCTCACCCAGGCCATGTCATTGGTTAATGAGGACAGACACTGGCAAGACACCAGTTTTTCCTTAGCGAGCACCAAAATGTCCCAGTGCAGCTGCCATGTCTTTGGGAGGCTGTGAGGAGGCAGGGGCAACGAGGCTGTGGGTCCAGGCCAGAGACGTCGTGAAGGAGGTGATGTCTGGTTACCCCCTGGTAAGTCCTCACTACTGTCAGGGTTTCTGAAGGAGAATCCCTGCCTGCCGCAAGGTTGCACAGGACACATCATTGCTGTTTTCCATTACTGACTTTCCAATGCACTCCAGTGCTCTAATCTGTGCTTTGCTTCTGCTATTTTCAGCACATCATTCCTCCACTGCAATTTTGTTCTGAAACAGTTTACGAATTTCAGAGTCTTGCTTAGAAAACAATTTCAAAGGCATTATCCTGTCATACACTGTATTCATGATAAAACAGCGTTCTTTACAGAGCCTGCCCTTGTATTGTACAAGCTTTGATTTTCCTTCTCCTCTCCAACTCTTAACTCTATGTTCCACCATTTCTCTCTCCCTGTTATAAGGTTTATATTACTTAAATGAGAAATATTTAAGGTCTGGACAATATGTTGTTAGAAAGATTGCATAAGGTCCAACAGTATCACAGAAGGGTGGGCTGAAAGGTAAGGAGATGTTAGCATTGCTCTTCCAAGGGAAATTTGCTAGTGATGTTGTATTTGGACACTTAAGACAGCATGTAATCTGCAAGACTTTTCTTGGGGCATTTGAAAGTTGGGAGTCTCTGGATTTTTCTTCAGAAGAAAAGAGCAGCAGCTTTTGTCCAGCGGTGTCTTTCCCAGACTGTGGCATTGCTTCCCGTCAGCCCCATGGCTTCTTGGTTGTGGTAGCTGCTTGTGGGCAAAAGCCGCAATGAAACATCCCGACTCCTTCAAGTTCTGGATTCTTCATGATGCCCCTCTCATACTTGCAGAAAACACAGAAAGCTCTAGAATACCTAAAATAGCATAGATCAAAGAAATAGAGCATTATTTTTACGGTTGCTTGATTTTGGAGGCAGGACTTCTATGCTTGATGTGGCACCAGCTACTGGTTTTGTCTCTGCCTTGGCATGTTCATCTGCTCTACACCAGACGTGCATCTCTGCAATGCAGATTACATGGAGGATGTGCTGTTATTTCTTGTTTTTTTCCACCTGGAAAAATACTTCCCTTCTGCGTAGTTCAATGTCATCTGAGGAAACGTTCGCTGCCTCTGTGTTCTGAAGTGCAGGTTGATCCTGCAGATGGTCCAGCATGTGGCATCCAGCATTCAGCTGAAGTAACTTTCTGTTTAGCTCTATCCAGACACCAGGCCTTTGACAGAAATTTGTTACGCCACAGTATAAATTCATTGCTGAGAGTTATGACTAATTCCATTACAAAGGCTTAATTATTGAATTTAACAGATTATGTTTACAAAGTAGCTATTTGATTCTTTTAATGTCACATCCTATTCCATTTAAATTTGACATCCTATTTCTTTAGCAGAGCAGATGCCACAACTGTAATGGCTGAGACGCGGTGTCTCATTATTGTCAGAGAAGTTTGCAGCTCACTGTCTGCTTTCACAAAGGAATTTACACCGAGCAGGAAAGTGAGATCAGGTTGAGGGATGTGATGAGGAATACACAGCAATGTTAAATAAATTATTACATGTGCATTATTAAAAATAACAGTCACACTTCTATAACTCCACTCATATAATGAACTCAAAGTTATTTATAATTAATTTCACAACAACATGTGGGTGAGGTAACTCTACTACATTATTTTTATAAACAAAGAACAGAGAGATTGAGAGGTGAAGGGAGCTGTTTAAAGCAACTTAGGCTCTCCCTGCCTGTGCAGTAGCACTTTGCCCAGCCCCAGGGCTCTCCAGCAGGTAAGGAAGGTCAGCAGGCATCAATTCCTGTTTTCTAAATTTTAAGCCTTTGGGGCTGGGACCATCTTTTGATGCAATTCTGCACAGAAAGAGACAATGTAAGAAAAAATCCCTTGCTGGGAAGAGGGCCTGGACACGGCGAGGTGGAAGCCGTGGTGCCGGGGGAGCTGGCAGGGCAGCCCGGTCTGTGCTGGCGCCGCACGGTGACAACGCGCTCCTTTGCTGCTGAGCCTGGGGTAAGCACGCTAAAATCCCACCCCAAACGCTTCCATCACGTGGTACATTCCCATGAAAGCAATGACATTTACTAGCACACTGACAATAGCATCGCACATAACACCTCAGAGTATTTTGTCAGCACTTAAGTCAACTGTGCAGCCCAGATTATTTCCACTTTTGTAAGCTGAGTGGTAGAGACTCCTGCACAAAACAGTATTTTGGGAATAGCATGGCGAGACGCTGAGCGAGTTAGCCCAGGTGAGCGTGACTTGTCCTCATTTCTGCTGTGCTGCTCGGCTCTGCAGCTGGCAGATGTTTCTTTCTTCAGCTTTCATCCTTATTTTATTCCTCACTGCCAGTTGAGACAAATCCCTGCTGTATAGGTGATCCTCTGGCTGTGTTCCTTGCTAGGAAATGACAGTCTTTCAGTGCAATAAAATGTCTAAATACTTAAATTATCATCTTTGTCCAGATGAAGACACACACTGTGTGTGCTGGGGTTGGTACTTGCCATGCACAGGGGAGAAACTGTGTCCTGCAGGGAGCCCCTCTGAGATCCTTGAGGCAGAAAACTCTATTTTGGGTTCAGTGCTTTGATTATTGGCCTGTTCTCCCTCCACCCAAAGTTGTGGTTATTATCTAGTCATGTTTTAAAGATGTTATGAAATTCTGCATTTAAAACACTTCCCCAGAAAGTGGTGGGCTTTCTTTTTGAAGAGAAGAGTAGGAAGAATCTGTTCCATTTTAAAGCTCCAAAAATAAAGTTACTGGAATATTACTGTTGCATTCTTCTCGATTTGCCTTTATTTAAGTTGCTTTAGGGGTTCACTCTGCCTGTGCCAGGCACAGAAGCTCCTCCAGCATTAGACCTGGCAAGACCTGGAAGGCACAGGGGCACCAGGGAAAAGAGCGGTTCTGTTGTCCAAGGGTCCTCCATTCCCTTGGGATCAGCGGGTTTCCTCCAGGAGGTGAACTCAGAACAGCGATACCAGGTAATCTGCTATTCATATAATGATAGGTAATTATATATCCATACAATACGTACTCATATAATGACAGAAATGCTGTCAGGACTCCAGCTGCTGATGGATGAAAGGATAAACCCATTCTCATGAGGGGTGGTGTATTCTGCAACTGTGAGTTTTAGTTGCACTTAGTCTGTGATTTCCTCCCTCAAAACACCATCCTTTTCACAGGAAATATTTTGCCACTGCCTGCCCTGCAGCCCTCTGCTGCTTTACAGGAAAAATAAAATGCCACAAGGGCTGCCTGATGAAAGGAACTACATGAAGGTGTAGAGAACATTGTGAAACCAGTGAAGAGTAGATTCAACCTCAGTGCAGTTTATGTGTGAAACAGCATGAAGAGAGGAAGCCTATCATGAGTAATGGCCTTATGAATCATTTGGTTAACACAAAACTATTTTGAATCTTGACTAAAATCTTGTATCCATATGAAAATAGCAGTCCTGAGGCAGCACAGTCTGCCACTAGGACAATATGTATTTTTCTGATATTCATTTCTCATTTTGTAGTAACAATCTTTTTTACTCTTAAGATACTAGTTCGGAAGTTTTTTGACTCTGCCAGTAATTGTTTTGATGTTATGCATTACCCATTTGCAATTGACAATATATTATAAAATTTGTAAAATAGATATGTCTAGAAAAAATGAGCATTTTTGTGAATCAATAGAATGAATGCAATATCTCAACAACAGAATTAAGTACAGCTTTGAAATGCAATTTGTTGTTATTATCAAGTGAAAATTACATTACAATTGGAGGGAAAGCATTTTCTGGAATAAAAGAAAAGGTTACCTCAACTTTTGTGTAGCTATGAGATGGCATTCAAAAGAGGTACTTTTATACCCATCAGGGAGCCATCTAGGGCATATGCAGATTTGACATTTTCTTCTTTCTCCTCCATTTGTATCTGCAGCCCAGGGTGAACAGTTTCCTTCTTATTTGCTGCCTTAAATATCCTTGTCTGGGCAGCTGTTGATTCAGACTTGGTGAATAAATAAAATGAGGACTTCCTGCACGGTTTAAAGGCAAGGTTATTTCCCGAGTCCCAACTTTCTATTAGTGATGTTAGCATTATCGGGGGGGAAAAGGAAGAACATACAGAACCAATATGCCAGGCTATGATGCACTGGCCATAGGGGACTTTTTGCACATGACTGAAAGAAGCCCCATGTATTTTTTTTTAAGACTCAAGGTGCTAAGCCTCAGAAAAAGTGCTGAGCACCCTCAGCACCTACTGCAGGATTTCCCAGCTCAAGGGAAAGTGCTAACTGCACCTGGCAGGAGGGGAAACAGAGCAACTGGGAACCTTTACAAGGAAAACATTTTTAAAGATCTCTTCAGGGCTTCCTGTTCCGCTTTACTTTTTGTCATCTAAGAAGGATGTGTAGATGTCATGACTCAGGATTTGGTTCAAGCTTATGTTATCGTCTCACAGAAAAGGTATCAGTTCCTTTGTTCTTATTTTTTGGTTATTGAGGTATTGGTGCATCTGAAACTCCTGTAGGATTAGAACTGCTGTCTGAGTTAGAATTGCTGAGTACATCTGATCTTTCCTTTAAAAGATGATAAAGTTGTACAGTAGATAACATGAGACTTGTCACGTAATGTCAGTGGTTTAAATGGTTCTGAGCTTTGGTGCACAAAAACTTAAAAATAAATCTTTTCGCTGAAGATATACAGTGGTGCTAATAAAATTTATCATAGGTGTAGCTGCAAAGCATAAATGACTTAGGTTCTTTTAATCATGGGGAGTCCCATTACATTTATTTCTATTAATATTTATTCTATTTATCTCTATTATCCATGTTTTGCAAATATTTACATACTGTCCATGCAAAATAGGGTTTTCCACTTCACCCAGCCTTCCCAGTGTCCAGTTCCTGGCCGAGGAAACTCATGAGGAGCTGTAGGCTTCACTGCCAACAGTTGCTCTCTGATCTGAAGACCATGCAGACAATTGTGGTTGTCTTGGACGTCTTGCACACATGCAATAACAACAGCCCTAGATTGCACTACAGAGATTTTTGGTATATGACTGCAGCATTCTTTGTGGTCCTCTGCTTATTCACTTGCATTCCCAGAATTTCTTTTAAATTAAAAACTTGTGTTCATCCAAGTAGCTAGCACTTAATACCATAATAAATAAATGCTTGATAATTATAGGGCATTGTAAGCCTGTATATTGAGATACTGCAAGGCTGCAGGCAAAAATAAACCAGAAATTTTAAATTTTTTTCTATTGGGCTGCCCACAGGAATATCTTTGGAAGAATACACATTAAAGGTTAGGATAAACGCATAGATCTGTTTTAGTTCTGCTGATTTAAAAACAAACAAACAAAAAACAGTGACCATATATTTAGAACATATTTTCCTCTGAGCCCCATACAGTTGGCTTATGGTAATTCAGAAGACCTAAGAGTAATTGTAGAATATTTTCATAGTATAGCCTATTTTTTCTGTGATATTTTATAAACAAATAGACCAGAATCTGTAATGGAAGATGTTGTGACTCTTGGTTGGGATGATCTAAATTTGTTGTATATAAGGATAGTTAATATTTATAAAGATGCTTAACATTATTAGAGGATATAGACTAGGCAAAATATGGAACTGGTAGTAGTAAAAAAAATACTACATACTATGGAGGCTAACACTTAAATTGCTTTATGGCTATTTAAACTTAATAAGCTAGAAATGAGAAAAAAAAAATGCTGCAGAGTTCTGCTTCTGAGAGCCCAGTTTCTTAGCTCTTAATGAGTTTGCCCTTTCCACAGCGCTTAGCAAGTCTGCATCCTGCTGTTTCTCTCTTCTTATGGCCTGGAAACCTATCTTTGAAACAATATATTTAGTTTCACAGACAGTATCTGTCAAAAAACAAACAAGATGGAGAAAGCCCAAATCTCTGCACAAGCTGATATATTTAAAGAGACAATTATACATAATGCATTAGGTGTCAGAAACAGAGGTCTTTGTATTAACTTAGTGGTTTGAAGTAAGGTCTTCTTGAAGTAAGGTCTCTCCTTTTTATTTATTGATTGATGTATTCTATACAAATCTACTATCTATATAAGGGTATAGCTGATAAAGACTTTCTATGACACTTCTGTAAACTTCCCAAGAGAAAAGGAAAGGCTGTGCTCTAAGCAATTGGTGTAACTAGCCCATCAAAAGAAGAAGGTAAATATACTGCTACTTCATGTAATTCAGTCACCATCACAATATGGTAAGCTTTTGCTTCTCCTGATGACATGTCTCCCAGATGTAATCCACTTACAAACACTTCTGTGGCCAGATTCCCAGACTGTGAGCTGCAGAACCTGGGACTAGGAGAATGAGCAGGGCACCTCTCCTACCAGTGCAGCAATTTAAATATTATTGCAGGGTGACTGCAGAGGTGAATTTGTCCATGCCTTAAATATCAAGGTTTCTTGGCTTTTGTTTCATTTATTTTTTAAAGTATTAAAGCACTTAGAGTAATTTAGTTTTTAGTTATTTATAGAGGAAGGGTCATTTTCCATTCTACATCCACCATCTACTCACTCATTCCTAGTGACGTCTGGGATATCGGTAAAATGCTCCTTAGAGGTCCGTGGAGCTCAGTGGTGCAAAACTACCGAGATGTGTGTACACGTGGTCATCTGCAGGGCATGAAAAGTGCAGGCTGTCTCTGGCCCTGGCTTCATCACATGTGATCCCAGGGCAACTCCATGTCCTGTGTTTTATTCTGCAGTGTATTTGGGCAGCCTCATTGGAAAGCATTAGGGAATCGGCTTTCAAAACCTCCTCCAGGTGAGGGACTAATGGGATAGGATCTTACAGTGGCTTTTTTTTTTGATGCCTATTTAGTTTCCTACCATATCGCTGCTTTTCCCTTCCTCCCCTTTGTTGAACTGAAATTCGATAGCAATTTAGACTTCCCAGCTCTGCCCTTGCCCACGGGACATGATTGATACCAAAAAATAAGTTTTCATAGCAGTTGCTTTTGGTTTTAGGGGTTAAGAACTGCCTATCCTGCTTCAGACCAGTTAGTTTGTACCAGGAGGTCTCTGAGTTGCGTAGCTTGTTCTGCTTTTAATAGACAAACAGTGTATCTGGCCAAAAACGGCTGCCACAGATGCCATCTCCACTGGTGACTGTGACATGATCGCTGTAGAGGTGAAGCAGGTAGGAGATAAGGCCCATCTAACAGGAGGCAACACAGCTCTGGTCTTGCTTGCCGCCCTGCAGGGGAGCGCAGCTCTCAGTAGGCACTGAGGCGCTGCTACATGGGTGAAGGAGCAGGATACCAGTGAAGTTAAAGTCAGCCTTTATAAAGAAAACAAACTTGTGGTAAAGAGTTGCTAAATATAGACTCTTCCATGGGCAATACTGTAATGTGCTGATGTGTTCTACAGCAAAACGTGATGCTGCTCTGACGGCTGAGCACCAGTCATGCACAAACTAGGCTCATTAAGGAGGGTAACCGCCTCCCAAGTTTCAGCTAATGTTGTATCTGAGATCAGACTGAATGGAACAAAATCTCTTCTTCTGGCCTACAGGCAGAGTCTTCCACTGACTGAACAGGTACCTGATAGCAAACTTGTCCTCTTCAGTAACTGTGAATTCTGACCAATTTTAGCCACAGTTTTGTGACTGGTACTATGGCTTGGACTTTTTCCTGCTGTTCTACAGAATAACCCAAATCCAGTCATAAAACTAACCGTTTAATATCAACTTTCAAATGGATTAATCCATCAGAAAGAAGCCAGTAATAAGGCCGGGACAGGGGCTCGAAGCAGTAAACCTTTCCTTGAGGGATGTAGAAACTTTTAAGACCTCCTGGCAATCTGTTTTAAAAAATTGTGTCTCCTCATATTTTGTTTTTTACTCCCAAAGGCTTTTCAAAAATGCTGTTTGACACAGCTGGGTCTGAGTGACTAGTTAGAGGAAAAAAATATTTCTGTGCTATGTAAATGGTGCTGCCGCTACTAAGGTCACACCGTCCTAGGAGGGTTATGGAGCTGAGCACGGCGCTGGGTCACGCGACGTCATGCCGAGCTCGCGGAGGGCACTTTGCCCCAGGGGCTGCCGATTCATCTGTTCGCTGGAGCTCGCCCTGAATTAACATAAAACAAAATCGAAAGATTCTTCCACCACAAACAGGCTGCCTGCTCATCTGTTGTTTCATTGTGCTGCTGTTCTCGCTACCACATTTGGTTTGATTTGCATGTGTGCTAGTCATGAAAAAAACATTGTAATACCCTTGCTTTGGGATGTAAAAGGTCAACAAAACACTCAAAAATACACTCAAAATACAGCACAGAAAATAATTCTGGATTGGC
This sequence comes from Crypturellus tataupa, assembly GCA_034781795.1. NCBI lineage: Eukaryota > Metazoa > Chordata > Aves > Tinamiformes > Tinamidae > Crypturellus > Crypturellus tataupa. The sequence continues at coordinate 8,672,368 of JAWLRI010000448.1, forward strand.
TTGCAAATGCTCTGTATTAGGGATTAAAATCTTTTTAGGTCCCCACGTAGAAATTTGTGCCTTTTTGTTTTCCCTGAAAACACAGAATCTTTCTTACCATGTATTGGCCTCTTAATCTCCACACACAGTTCAGTACTGAAATAGTAATCATGTCAGATCTATATTCTAAGCAGTGTATTTGCTAAAAGGCAAAGCCGTTCAGGTCATTAACTTGATCACAACAAGGTGATCATAACAAGTAGGATCTTATGAGAAACTACTGAGATGCCACAAAGTGGATTAAAAACTCAAGCTTTCCCATTAGTTTCTTTCTAACTCATGTAGGAATAATCTTACTTACTAAGCAATTTTAAAATACCTTGACTTAATAATATAACACTCAAACTCTCTACAGTTACTCAAACATGTTCACATGGTTTGATAGCTTCCTTTGTTTAGTGCCAGCAACTGGAAAGATATAACTGCAGTAGATGAAAGGATGGAGCTTCCTTACAAATTCTGCATTTCTAGCAGAAAACTGTGATTTTAATTAGCGAATGAAGGTTACCAATAATTTCCACACTGGAACAAAATTTTGACAATATAAACATAATGTGGAAAAAATAATACTTAAAAATGCTCCATCTATTTAGCCAATAACAGTGTTTCTGCATTTCACAGCATGTTGTGTCATTTGTGTTGCGAAACCCATCACCTACAGACTGCTTGGTAAGGCAGCCTGTGGATAAACTTCTCTAAGTTTTCCGTATCTATCTTTACCATCTACAACATTCATAGAAAGATAAAGGCGAAGAAGTCATCAAGAGTAGAGAGAAGAGGAAGACATCATAACCATAAGCATTTTAGGACTGCTTCCTAAGCCAAGAAAATCCTTTAAGTATCACAGGAACATGAAATGATTTTAAACGCCCATTTCAGCATGTGCCATTTTAGAATATCTTAACATCACACATTTCTTAAAGGCCTTTATAAAAGGTCAGTGTGGGAAATCATGCAAATTTATGCTAGCTTGAACACAGAGATGTGTGGTCTAGACAGTCTTTGGATGTTTGTTGTTACAAGTAGTGTTGCTGTAGTGACACTGATGCATGTAGTTATTTAGCAACCATGCTATGGGTAGTAGTTACCACTGCAAGTTTCTAAGGAGCCTTTTCCCTTGCTGACATGAAGATTGCACTCTACCCTCAGGAGGGAAGCTATTACCATGCTGTTCAGGATCAGTTCTGCTGAGCTTTTCAAAATATTTCAAGATCTTTGACGCTTCTTTTCAAGGCAATAAGGATGTAAATTTATGTAAACAAAGGAGACAAACTATACAAACTGAGATTTATTTCATTCTCCTGGTACAACAAACAACAGATGAACTGCTTCTTTGCAGGTATATTTTACACACATTTTAAGTATTTCAGTAAGAAAACACAGTATCAAAAGCCGGGTTTGAAGAACATTTAAGAAGTATTCTTACTTGATGCTCCTTGACAGATTGTCACACAGGAATATCTAAATATATTTTTTTCTGCAGAAAAGTCAGAACAAATCCTTTAAGAAGTTCATAAATATTAAATGGAGACTTACTTGCTAATGTACCAGGCAACTATTTAAAGCTGCCCCAGTGGCAATATCTTGCCACTCTTACATTCTCTCTTGTATGTAGTTGCAACACATGTTCTGGCTGTTTTTCTAAAAGTGATAATGTTTAAAGTTGACACAAACTAAACAGGAATCTTAAATCTTTCCTGCTACTCACAGGTTTTCCCACAGGTTGTAGTTTTAAATGTATTAGACCAATTCTGGCTGATTTTGAACTACTTTTACATAATAAAAAATATGTCATCAAAGCATAGCAAAGTGCTCTCTCAACTGTTTGAGGAGCTGCTGTGTATCAACGTGGCCTGGAAACGCTTCCTCTGACTTCTGGGCCTCTGTGTAACTCCTTTGAAGATCTCCAATCTGTAAAAAAGAAACTCTCCTTATAGAGACAAGCATTGCAATATTTCTGCCTTATATGCTGTGCAGTACATTTTTGATATTCACAAATGTTTAAACACAGCAGGTCTTGAGTCGGAATAAATGAGCCTGGTACAGTATGGAAAATTTTGAACTTAGTGTTATTTTTCCTCCTCCTTTAAGGAAAGAGGACAACCTGCAAGTGGTAGGGAGAAAAAAGTAGCAGCTGGATTTGAAAGGAGGGGAGTTCATCAAGACAGTGATTTTATATGTCCCTACTCAACTTTTTGAAAACTGCATAACAAGGTCCATAAAGCCCAGTGCTAGAAGCAAAGAGAATTAAAAAAAAAAAAAAATTAACTCCAAATGAGTGTTGTCTTATACAGAGACAAGATAGAACCAGTCAGCAGCACTTGCTTCTGTAAAGGTAGCAACTCCCTGTGACTTCCTGCTTCCTCAGAGGATAGTAGTACAGAGCTGATGAGCTGTAGACTGCCTTTCTGCTGCTTTCAGAAGCAGGCCTCCACATGGCTCCCTATCCTGGGAGTCTTTTTTAATTTCTTCCTAAATAGCAATCATTATTGAAAGGGGAGAGTGTACATAAGAGCGCATCTCAGAACTTGAGTTTAGCAAAAAAGGACCAGAATGTTTGGGTAAGGAAAGAAGATGGTAAGGAAAAAGGTACAGAAAAAGACCTGGGTTGCCTATGTGCAAGTGACTACAGAGCTACAGTGCGGCAGGAATTCTCTGCAGGGGAAGAAACCCGTGGTCCTGGCCAAAGAGCTTATGCTTCATAAACCATGGCCTTACATTTGCATAACGATGCAAACCATGGCCTTCCACTCACGTACCGACTGAATTAGCAAGCTGCCTAATGCAATGCAGCAGGCTGCATCTGTCTGCTCCACGGCCAGCACAGTCTCTTTCTGTGTAAAAACTACATAATACTTCATTTACAGACTAAAATTTGCTCCTTAATCGGCAGATATAAAACAAAATTATTCCAAACTATCTTGTGTTTCACAATGGAGAGATGTGCTTATAAATTAATGGGTTATTCTCTTCCTGTTGCATATACTGAAATATCTGCAGGAACTGTGCTGTGCACACAGCATATACTCATAACAAAACATTTAAGGCACAAGCAAAGTAATTTCTTTCTGTAAAATTTTAGAATATACACAAGTTTCTCCTTATTCATAGGAATAAAAATGTCAAGTACTTTGTGAATTCAGTGTCTCAGGCACTCCTTATGAAAGAAATTATTAAACATACAAAATTCAGAGGTCATAAAACTGAACATAATTTTCTTCTGAGATAACTAAGCTCATGGACTACATGATATTCTATCATTACTGATAAATTATTTGATACTATTCTCTTCATGTTATAAAAAAGCTAATGATTGTTAAGGAAGTAGATGAAATTGTTAATCTTCTGTACATTTGGAGAAATACTAAAATTCCAGTATAGTTACATAAAATGTTAAAAATATTGTTATATATAACTATCTAAGTTAGCTTTGCCTATTCTCAAAACAAATATTTTAATATTTAAAATAATAATAAAACCCAACCATCCCACCCAAGGTTCAGTTTTAAGATCACAACAGTAAGGTAGTACATTACCTTCTCCGAAAGTATTGCAAAATTAAAATGCGGCTCATACATATGAGGTGCTAATGATGAAGCAGTCTGTAGCAAAGCTCTTGCCTGTGCAAAAAAGAGAAAAAAATAAAAAATGTAGTGAAATATGTGAGGGAGGGTGACAAGAGGCTAATGCATCCTTCATTCTCTAAAGAAATCATCCTGGGTTCTGCATAAGCCTTCAATAATAAAGTCATCTTTAAATATATAGTATGAGTTATATCTCTAGTACATCTAGGTATAATACAATTTACTCGGATTGAAATAAATAAAACTCTTGGCTAAGCTAAAAGGGCTCTGTTGGGACCACGTATTTCTAAATATGAAACAGTATATTCATTATCAGAAAAGCATTTCAAGTTCTGCAGTATTTGTCCACTGCCTCTGAAAGCACGTGTATTAATGATTCAGAATCATAAGTGGGGATTTTCACACTCCAAATTTGTAATGAAAGCCTTTATCTTGTTTTCACACTTTCTAGTAGCTTAAAGAAATACTGAGATCAAGGTGAAATAGGTAATTAAATAAGAGAAAATACATTAATTATGCCTCTTATTTATTCTCCCTGCAAATTTGTTCCCACGTGCTAGAAAGGGCTTGATATGGCCCAGAGTCCTGCTCAACACAGGTTTTGGAGAGCAGAATTTTCCTTGCTCTCTTTCCTCAGGACTGAAGGGAAAACTGAAAGGGCAGAGATGTGGATGTGACTAACCTCCCAAATGAGCCAGCATTCTGGGTCACTCGGCCTAATTTGCCAGGCTCCTAGAGAAATGACAGTAAAGTCTTGCCCATGAAAGAGGTGGCCTGGTGTATATTTTTAAACCCCATAAAGGGATCTCTTTTGAAGATGTCAAGCTTGACAGTACTCTAAGCACTAAACAATCCACTCTCCATCTGTAACTATCTGCAAACTATCTGGGAAGGCAGAGATAAGTTATTTAATACCAACCTGCTCAATGTGACCTTTTCTCATTTCCAGCACAGCCAAGTTGTTGTAAGCCTCTGCGTGGTCGTTATTGTTAACTAATGTTAGCTTGAAACACTGGTACGCCAGGTTCAGATCTCCTATTCCCTAAAAGTAAGATTGTATTTTAATTTGTCAGAAGATTGGAAACAACACGTCTGTTTTGTTGTCTTGAGTATCTTTTCATCCATATGCACTGCCATGGAATGCAAATCTCAGTAAAAACATGCTGATTAGAACCATATGTGCTTTCTTCCCAATTCCTCTATTTCTTATTCATTAACAGAAAGAATTTTCTCTCCAGCACAGCCATGATCCAAGTGAGATTCACTTCATCTAATTTAACTTCTAGATGTCAAATGTCATCTCAAGATTAAGCTACATGCTACCTTATAAAGTCAAAAGAAACACACAGAAACATGTCCAAAGGGAGTCATCTCACCACTCTCTATGCAGATTAAAAAGAAACATATAATTCTAGCCTTTAGATGGTTAAAATTAATGGGAACAAAACTTTTTGTTTTGAGGAACTGGCTACTCCTTAATACTCTGGTTTTATGGCTGACTGATACATTAAAAGTGTAAAATGCTGAAAAATATATGCACATCAGTTCAAATTGTGGTGCTTTGTAAATTTAATGTGTTTATCATAGTTTCAGTGCAACCAAGATGAAAAGGTGAGTTTCTGACTGACCTAAGTTAAAACATAATCAGCATCAGAATGGAACTCGTATTAGGAAGCTATCAAAAGCTATCAAAAAATTATTTGTGAACTTTGCTCTAGACGTGCAGCTAAACAGAAATCTAACAACTTCTGGAAGAGCATTTGAAAATGGTCAAAGAATATAAATTAGTTAATTAGATAGGAAGTTAATAATTTTTAACACACAATTACAATGTATTTCTATTGCTGTGCATAAGGCAGAGTAACCATACTGTGTATAGCAATCTAATGTTTCCTATGTGCTCCTGAACTACCTTGATTTTTTTTTGTCAAATTAACTTATATTGCATCAAAGACCCTCAGAGGTCTTGTATGAGTTACAAGTTTTTGGAAAGAAAGGTTAAAGATAGTAGAGAGAGTGTATCTTTTACCAGGAGAAAACCAAGTTCTGTGAAGATGTACAGAACTCTTCTTTTGCTTCTTTCTCTCTCTGAAAGAGCAAATAAACCTTAATTAACTTTATACTGTACTTTATCCTCTATCTGTTTTATACTTTATTTCATGCTTGGTCAATGATTACATCCAAGCTATTCTTTTTCCAGTTACTTTTTCCATTTCGTAATATATTTATCCAGAAAAGTTTAAGTATTTTTCATACCACAGCAAGATGTCCCAAGTTGTACCACACATCTGCTGTCTCCTCCTCATTTTCAGCCAAAGAAAGTGCACGTTCAAATGAAGTTAGTGTCATATCATATTGCTGGGCGTAGAAGCAACAGAGGCCAAGATTGTTAAAAAGCTGGCAGTTGTAAATACCCATCTGCAGGAGCCGTCTGTATCGAGAGAAAATATTTGTTAAATATATTGTTTGTTTTCATTGCAGATATTGTTTTTTAATTATATATACAGGTTCTATTTAAATAATACATTTATCCGGGGTGTAATAGCAAAGTACATTATTTTGCTATCAGACTTTTTTTGTTATGGTCTTACACTTGGTAAATGATTTTTAAATGCCAGTGCAGGGCATTTTTGAATAGTAGATTTTTAGTTGTGTAAAACATTTTCCATGTAAATCAGAAAATTTTTGATTTTTTGACTGTGCCATTAGATCTGACTTTACTGTTACAAGCAGACGACCTCTTTCTCCATCTCTCCTCTCCCATCTCTCAGCTCAAATCAAGCTGTAATTTTTTGCAGTTACTTTTATAATAATCCTCAGTTTTTTTTTTTTTGCTCAAGTCCTGGCATACAACATTATAATTACTATTACTAAAGAAATATTTCTTATTTCTTATTTATCAATCAGATAATTTACTACTATGATAATCTTCTATGCTGATAGTTCTGCATACAGTTTGCATGCAATGATTACAAGTTTTTAAAAGAGATGTAATTATCACTGGTAGAGAAGATGTTAAATTTGTGTGTTGATTATATGGTGATATTTCTACAAATGTTTGCTTATCCTTCTGTGCTTATCATCTATTAGTCTTATTCTGCTATAAGTATAATACTCTCATTTGGTTATCTGCATAACAAAACCCAGCCTTTTGCATTGCTTTTCTATGTGTCCAGCTTCCTATGCCCCAATTCCCTCCTTTCTCTCCAAGTTTAGATACCTATAAAACCGCAGTGCTATCTCAGGTTGGTCTGAATAAAAATGGTTACTGCCAATACATGCAATGGCTTCCACGTGAGTATTGTCCTGTTTTAACACATCTTTGTAGTACTCTGCAGCTGAGGAGATATTGTTCATTTCCTATACAAAGCGGAAAAAAATAAGATTAATTCTCCTTTTTATCACCATTTTTATTATGAAATTGTTAAAATGTCAATCTATAGAGTGCTTGCTCCTGTACAGTATATCTTGTGCAGTACTTAACTAGCTGTGGTTAATTACACAAGCTCTGATCAATGTAACATCACCAGCTGTCATCTCCACAAGTGATACACTCACATTACCAACATATTTATTTATTAGCATGTGCCAGTTAGGACAACTGTTTTGTATCAAAACAGATGTCACCAGATGACCCACCACCAATTAGAATAAAGTAAATTAAAATGGACAAAAATATTTTTGCATTTAGAGAGGAATATTTTCTAAGTATGTGCTGTAGATTCACTCTACTCTCTACCTGACTAAAGAATAAACTTTTAGTTAATTTCAGCAGCGCAGACACATTTTGTTTTGGAAAATAGCACTTCCTTTGATTAAGAGAAATAATACTAAAACAGTCTTTATAAAGTTATTTTTAGTTTTTTTAAATCAAGAAAAGATCTGCAACTCCTTCCGTTGTCAAAAGTTAGTGACAAAAAAGAAAAGCTCTTGGGTTGACAGATATATATATTCTACTTGTGAATGCAGGTAACAAGAACAGTCCCTGTACTGCAGTACAAATCTTTGCTAACGAAGTTATAATCCTGCACTTAGGTATTAGTGCAAAGCTGTATTATGCCAAGTATATGCTGTTCCTTAAGAATTACTTACAGGGTTAGGAATGTTTTGCATGGCTCTGCAAAATAATGTCCAAAATTAAAAACTGCTTAACAACTCATAAAGACAGACCTCAAAATTTATGCAGCTATTTTCTTCCATGTTAAAGGACAAAAAGCATTTAACATGAAAATGGATTCATTCCTAGGGGTTAAATGAGATTGACGAGAACTGGCAAGAATGCCAAGTATGCATGTAGCCAAAATACAGCTTTGAACAAAATATTTATTTTGGAATTGCATCATTACCAAAACTTGGTGTATATATACATATGCATATATATAGGAAGTCTATTGCTTTGCTGCTTGATATGAAAATGCATATTTTTTAAAGTGCAAGATATATGGCTACCCACCTAAAACCATTACTTTAAAACTGTTCATCTTTAAAATAAAATCTGCTTCCTAAACTATGAAACATTCACATTCCAACTGTTCTTGCTGGCTTAAGAAATTAACAGCGACTTAGAGGACTAACAAAGACAGCAGCACTAATGAAGAGTTCTGCAGACTATTTTGCTGTTCAATCCTGCCAATAGGCTGCTGGTGACCCAAGCAGTTAAAGTCCAGTGAAAAACATATGAAGTAGACATAGCTACATGGACAGTTTCTGGGTCACCTGACAATGTGGGCTCGCTCCTGCTTGTCTCAACAAGAAGAAGCAGTATCTCACTGGTGTGATTAACCAGTTGTAAAAAAAAAAGTCTGCAAGGCTTCTCTGACATAGAATCACAGAATCATAGAATGCCTAAGGTTAGAAGGGACCTCTAGAGGTCATCTAGTCCAACCCCCCTGCACACGCAGGGCCACCTAGAGCACATGGCACAGGGCTGTATCCAAGTGGGTCTTGAAGATCTCCAGGGAAGGAGACTCCATTTACTGACATTACTTTGGTAGCTTCTTTGTGCAATGTTATCTGGTTTGCATCAGTGATACTGGAAATTAGTGTAGTTCATTTTTCATGACCTTACAGGTATACTGAATGATTGGCTCTTTTCCTTGCTCAGGCAGCTACCCGTGACCGCCCTGCACATTGTACAGTACGTACGCACCTCATAGATCCTGGCAATCCCACAAAGAAGAGCCACTTCCCCAGGAAATCGGTCTAATCCTTGCTTGAAAAGGTTTAAAGCTGTTACAGGCTGATCCAAGCGCAAATACACCTAAGTAAAATGTGTATATAAGGTCAAATGTCTGAGGGGGTAGACTGGTATTGCTGTTGGACAAAGGAGGACACATGGAAGGAATGACTCTGCTCCCTTTATGCTGTGAACTATTAGCAAACATGGTGAACAACACTGGGGAAAATAACAGAGTTAATAATGAATAAATCTCTGTGATGGTGATAAAAGAAGCTAATAAAGATAATTACATTTGTCTTCTTATCATCTAGACATTATTAATTTATATGAACATTATTAATAAACCAAAAAGTATCTTGTTTTACAGTAACATCAAAATACCTTGACACTAAGGTGAAGGCAATTTTTCCCAGTCATTTTGCTGCTACCACTTGCATGTCCCATATTAAGCTAGGAAAGCAATGGTTTATTCCAAATTCACTCCATCTGTAGATGTCACTGTATCTAAACTAGACTTCAGATCATTTGATATAATTTTTCATTTATAAACTGTGCCATAGCCTCTGATGGATTTAAGGCCTCCATTAAATTTTAAACTTTACATGAATGTCTCCATTGTGGCTGTCATGATCCATTCTCCTTTCTTTAATCACCATTTGAAGTTTTATTTTCTCTTAGCAACAGGTTTTTACACCAAAATTGTTCTGTAAAGAGTTTCAGTGAAAAATACACAGATGAAAGAGAATACACGATAGCTAACTTTTTAATTAGGATATAGCTAACTTTTTAATTAGGAGGAGCTTAAGCTGGTGGTTTTATTCATAAGTCTTATACGAGTGACTTATCTGAGTGTAATTTACGTTACATAAGCGTAGTAAGCCAGTACATATTGCCACACCTTCAAATAATCCAACTTTTTAGAACTAAGAGAATTTTAATTAACTTTTTTTTTTTTTTTTAATTTGATCTAGCTATGAAGCATAGCCATCTTCATAGCTTTAAAGGAAAAAAAAATTAAAAATGGAGGATGGGAAGCTCAATTAGAGGTATTCTCTTTTATCTTAGCTTGCTTGTTTGTTTATTAAGTTAACGTGCTTTCTGAGCATGCTGACTCAAGTCTGGGCTATGCTTCATGTGGAGGTTCACTCCAAAGATATGCTCATTACAGATCATCCATGCAAACATGGAGCCAAGGCAATGTGTCCACAAACTCTGTTAATAGAGTGTTATCCCCATGCCCATGCAGGCTGCATTTCACGCTGCCTGGTATCCCTGTGGTACAGCCTTTGGCGGGCAGAAGAAATGAAAAGATGTGTGCAGCGAAGCTCCATGCACCACAGCTACTTTGAGGGGACCTGCTCTTGAAGAGTCCTGTACCTATCATCACGTAGCCTTAGATGCTAAATGCAGAATGGGTCTATCTTCTCTTTGGAATCTCTCTTACCTCCGGTATAAATATCCTATTTCCAGACTGATCTGCCTAATATATAAAAAGTTTTTTTTTTTTTTTAAGCTTTCTATCAGTCTTATTTTACCATAAGTTACATTTCAACAGTTACTAATGAACATAACTAGAAAACTAACTGGTGCCATGGTGTATAGTTCACCCAGAACTTGATGCAATCCTGTTATTTTTCAATGGCTGTTTAACTCTAGTCTTATGGTTGCTGTATTATGAGACCGAACAGTAACTCAATGGCCTACTCTGTTGCCTGTCCACCCAGAGTCCAACATAAATCATGTTGTGTAATGGCTTATACTCGAGCTAACTGGTCTACGCAGTGGGAGGTAGATGTTCAAACGCTGTTTCTACAAAGACTAGTAATGATATAGGGGGATGTACAGCTTCTGTTACAAATCATGGTTTTTATAAAACAAATTACTTATCACTCTGTGTAGCTCAAGTGTTTTGCAGAATTACTGCTGCTAGTGACCGAAATCTAAAATTACTTAGCTAAATTGAGGAAACTAACTCAAGCAAACAGCTGTTCAAAGACAAGTCTCCAGATACCAATAGTAACAGTTTAAATACCAAATGTAAATTCCTCAAGAACTACAAAAGTACAGCAAATATGAGCCAGTACCATAACACAAATATCTGAATTACTTGCTAGTAACGATGACTAGTTTTGGACAGATCTGTGACAGCTGGCTTGAAGGGAGCTGACAAACAGCTATTGATTTCATTGGTACTAAAGGAAGAAAAATGCAGTCTTAGTTTTCCACAGGCCATTTCCTCTTGACTGCTTCAGAAAATGTCTAGAATCTGATGTGTACCCTCACAAACAAGTAATTCCAATGTTTAGCTGTGCCAGCTGTTCTTTTAAAGCTTTTAATGCCTATATTTTGACAGAGCATTCTCTCTTTCAAGGTCCCTGACTGCTTCCTCTAAGCTCCCCTTATTTTGATTTTGCTTGTGAAACTAGGTTTCTGAGCTTCACTCATCACTTACTGATTTATTGCATTAGTTTCCTAGGCGACCACAGATAGCTACATTGTTTTCCATACTGAAATTTCAGTAATTTTTTAGCTGTATATCCCTCACCAGAGTTGAGTGCGAAGAACACAGTAAGGTAGAAGAAAGATTTTTTTTTGAAAACTGGAAGATTCAAAATATATTTTCAAGCTATATACATCACTTCTGCTTTAGCTGTTAACATACATTGCCTCAAGTCTATGTGGAGGTCACACATTATAAATCTTTGCAGTGTATTGACCTGCATGTTTAGCTATTCTGGAATATAGACTTTTCATGGATAGGTTGAAATTTCACTTCATTATGGAATAAGCAAATCAACGACTTACTTTTGCCAAATACAAGATTGTATCAATCATATCCTGTTGCTTAAGGGCTGACTTAAATTGTTTTTCAGCTTCTCGATACAATCCTAACCTAAAAGAGATAACAGGTAAGAAGACATACATTTTTGTCATTTTTTAAAAATATACACCGATTACATTAGAAAACAGTGTGCACTAAACCAAACTGGAACTAGCCAAAAGCATACTTATATTTGTTTGCATGTGAACAAGAAAAACACCAAAAAAAAAAAAAAACCAAACAAGAAAACCTTTTAAGTATATTTAGGTTACAAAGATAAACATTGAAAAACTAGGAGAAATCCATGAAATCTTAAGTCACTGCCCTCTTGTATACGCAGTCTTCTGCACCAGAGCTTGGACTCTTCATGCAGACCACTTGTTGACTTGTTCTTAGGGGAACATATGGCATGTAAGCCCTGAAGGAGCCTGTTTCATGTCAAGAGCATTTGTTTTGCAATACTGCATTACTCTAGAACAAATAGCAGTGATCCATAAGTGCTAAATAAAGTACAAAATGTCTCAAAATGGGAGGCTTGTATCATTTTAACAACAGCAAAAACATACATTTTTCCTACATCCAAATTGCATTTGTTTCCCTCAACCAAACAGTACAGTTTGCTCAACAGTTTGTGAGCAAAAAAACACAGCCAATAGGTATTTAATGTAATTCTGATGCTGGAAACACATATGCCTGCTTGGATGATTTACTCTCTATAGTACTACTCACAAAATCATGGAAGTGATGAATGATCTCTAAATTCAAAAGAAATCAGCCTAAGCTCCTAAAGGATGTCAATAAAGGTTAAGGATAATGAAGAATGTCATTAGTTTAGGCATCTGAAATGGTTTCTCACCACAATACAACAAGGAACATGGAATTTTAAAGGGATAATTGCTTTGCATTATCCATCTGCTCATACAAGTACTGCTTATACAATTGCAGATGATGCTAATGTTTTGTAGTAATCAGTATATTCCTTGTGTTTCACTGTTGCTGCCCTCTATTCTGAGAGTCACAGTTGTGTGTCACTGGTGTCAGGTGCCATCCCTGAGCCTTGCCTCCCTCTTTTAAACAGTTCAGCATTTCTTGGGCAATGCACAACTGGTAGAAGTTATCTAATATAAATTATTATTTCACTAAGTTGAAACCTTCACTAACAGATATTTTCTCAATCTAATATTCTAATTTTTTGGACAGTTCATTTTAATAATAGTTCTTTGCATTATTTTAATGAATTTTCAGCCAGGGATTTTGAAGCACTTCATCTTTCTTAAAGCTGCAGATAGATTCGTTACTTAAAGGTGGTCACTGCTGGTGCATTTACCTCAAGTAGTTGAGCATAATGTCCTCTGTTGTTAAAGAAGATTGAACTATAAGTACAGTACTTGCCAGCTAAATACATAGTGGTATTTCTCAGTGTCCAATATTACACAACACACACAGCACCTGTGGTCCAGCACTCACACTCACTCATCACAAAAAAGAAAGAGAAAAAGAAAAGAAAATGGCTTACCTGTAATAGCACTTCCCAATTTGGACTTTCCACCACCAGTCCTTGAACTGTGCATACTCTGTGGCAAGGGCCGCCAAATTTAGAGCCTTCCAAAACAAACCCATCATTTTAATATTTATACTTTTGCGGTTATACAAAGTAAAAGAAAAATGGAAGTAAACAATGGAAAGATTTTCATAAAAAGATAATTTTGAGCAAGGAGCTGTAGTAAATCTGAGGAGGGGGCTCTATTTAATGTTTACTATCTTGAACAGTTTATGACATAAAAGAGCTGCAAGGATAATATGTCCCCATAAAAACATGTAATCCTAATAGTTTCTAGTAATTCAAAGAGAAAATATGAAATTCATTTGATTAGACTACTCAGTTGCTGCTTTGGAGTAAATATTATAATCGCATGAGCTATCATCCTTTTCCAGTTTCCCATCCGCCTTCACTAGTTTCCTGAAAACAAGTAAAAACCTACTAGAGTAAACAATTCAGTACAGCCAGTCTGAAATACTGCAAAAATTGTCATCTCACTATTAATACAAAGCTGCTTCTCCTTCTGGAAGCTCTCAGATGTGTTCAGTGGGAAACCTTCCTTTACAAAGCCTATGATGCAAGTAACTTTTCCATGAATTAAAATAGACAATACTTTGAAAAATAAACAGCCATTGAGGATGGTTTCTAAAACCTCTTCCATCAGATACAGCTGAAAAGTGGGTATGCTAGCTAGGGATGTTTTGCATTAAAATGCAAATTTCATCATTTTGGTCAAAAATTGACACTCATTCTGTATGAAAACTTACCAAATAAGCAATTGTTAGTGCTCTTTCTCTCTTTTCTTTTTTCCCCCTTAATTTAGTTTATTCTAGAACATATTAAAACCATGCTACATTTGATATTTCTGTTATAGGGATATCATCATAAATAAAAATCTTTAAAGCAGTACTTTCACAAGGAAGTATTCATTCTTTTTTTTTTTTTTAATAAGCATTTTGCCGACCATAGAAATTAGAAACTAGACTTCTATTAGGAGCAATATGGAGGTAGGTCACTCTATAGCAGAGGAACTAATAATTTCCAGGATAGCTCAAAGTACCAGAAACAGCCTAATTTCACGAAATCTATCAATGGATATTATTCCTTTTTCTTCTGCTATTAAACAGGCTGCATAAAGCTGACATTCAGGTATTGATTTGGCATAGTTCAGCAAAGTTACTGCAGCTAAGACAACTTAGTTAACTTGATATATTTTGGCTGTACAGAAAAGAATAAATTCTTCCCTGTAGCAATTTAAGCGGTGGACTTGCACTTACTGTCGCCTAAATTAGAAAGAGAGTTGTCAGTCACAGCTTCTCTGGTGGAATAGAGAAAACTGAGGAGCTCTGAATTCCAGGCATGTGGAGACCTTCAAGTCCTCAGACTGGTGGATCCCATGGACCAAAGCTTATTTTAATTGCCTGATGATGTTTTTTAAGGGCTAAATGCACCTCTGGACACTACAGGTATGATGGGAAAGAAGTCTGTTTCAAAACAGAAATTACCAGTTTTCCTTGTCCACTTTCATCTGAAGCTATATAAGCAAGTTTGTCCCAATACAGGTCACTGGGAAAATTTTAGAAAGCACAACTATCTTTTCTGTAGCTCTACTTTCAGCTTCCATGGGGGTACCCTAATTATTTCTGATAAGCATTTTTAGGCAATGGTAACAATTTCGGCTCTTGTCAGCCTCAGTAGATAATAACATCTTCAGTTCAGTGTCTATTTGTGCAGATGCTAAACCTCATTACCCAGCATCAAGAAACAAAGCATGATTTTCATTATGAAAATTCCTTTTACTACTTTTTCCTATTAAAAACAGTCAACATACTGTCTTGTTTCTGATATGCAATTACAAAAATATTAATCCAGAAATACTGTTATCAGTAAGACTGTACATATAAATGTCAGCTTTCTACATGCTACTATATATACTTTCAGCTGGCACTACAACAAAATCTTTTGATAATGTGGCCTTTGAAATATTAATAACTTGATTGAAATAAACATTTAAAACTCAGAGCTTTCCCTTTGCCATGTCAATACCAATTGCAAGCACAATTTCCACTCATAGTTTACAGCAAAACATTTAATTGCAAAATGTAGGTACAAATCAATGTAGAGTCTGCACAGCACATTAAAATCAATCCAAAATACAGCGGCATTAACAAGCAGTAAAGGAAGGTATCATGGATTGTGGATTACTCCTTTCACAACTTGGCAAACACTGTTATTTCTTCTTAAAGATTTTCACTTCAAATCTAACATCTCACTAATTGTCCCAGAAGTTTTAACAACTGTAGGATAGTACGTATGATCTGAGAAAGCCAGTCTGCTGAAACTGGTACTCTAAGCACACTTAGCATAGTTACTCCTGTATACAGTACTCTCTATCAACAAATACATTAGCCCAGAATTAATCCTAAAAATTTTACTCTCAGTTACTTTATTTGTACAGATAATGAATAAATAAATAAACCTCAATATTTGTTTTTGGTTTTTTTTCCATTTTTTTTTCATCTAGTGAAAAGCATTTTTTATAAAGAATGAATCAGAGTAATTTTAAATTAGAGGAAAGCAGATGCCTTAGGTGTAGCTATATTTAACATAATTCTGAGATTTTTTTTTTTTTTTATCATTGTTCTCCTTAGCTACACTTTAGGATAACTAAGTTTTCCAAATTTTCTCCCAGCAGTACCTCAGAATAAAGCAGCTTGTAGGTTAGCAAGCCTTTACTATAGCATTACAAAATTAAAATAAAAAATGTACATTTGTTGAAAACTTACTAATTTCATACATGAGATTGCAACAAGAAAATGTATATTAATATAAACTATAATGTGTCTACTGCTTCTTTCTCATGCTGTTCAACAGCAATAATTCTTCTAGTGACAGATATTGATTTCTTTATAGTAAGTCAGCACATGACAGTTTATCAGAGTGTCGAGTAAAGGACATCAGTCATAGTCAATTTAAAATAATATCCTTTAGCAACTGTTTCAGGATTTTTATAGTTTGTTTGTAAAACCATTATATAAGTCCATTATAAATAGTTTCCTCTCAGAGAGTATAAACTTCAGATTGTTGAGAAGAACCAAGAAAATAACAGAGGTCATGACTACTGACCCCCAAGTGTACGATGTACACTCACCATTCTCTCTCAGGACAAAGCTTTTTGCCGTCATTTCTCACCTAAGAATAACAGCAGAATCCAGCATCACAGTTTAATGCTGAAATAAGTTAGTAGAAGCTGAACTGTTCTTGGAGAGGCATTTTAAACTGCCTGCTCTCACAGTATTCAGCCTGTAAAATGCTTTTTAAAAGTAGTTCAAGGAGTTGAGAAAGTCAGTTGCTGAATATATATCAGTTCAACAGGAAACAAGTCAAGAACACTTAAAGGCTAAGGCAGTATTTTATTTAAATAAATTTATTTGCTTTATTTATTTAAATAAAATTAATTTCCTGAAGAAATGAATTTCTTAGGAAACTGTTTAATTTTTCATTAGCAAAGAGCTTTGAATACATTTTCAAGCACACAAGCAGCAAAGCGCTTCTTTTCCTCCACCCCTCAGTTTCTGGTAATTGGTAGCTTATAGGTGTATTTACTTTTAATTCGAACTAATTCCTAGCACTGTTTTCCCAGCTGAATGCACATTGATTAATGCTATTCCTTGACTGAATTTGCTGAGGTAACTTCTTCTTTCTCTAGACTGCCTAATACCAAAGAAAACTGAAATGATAAAATTACCTTTGATTTTTAAATAATAATGAGGTTGAAAACAATAAATACCATTTTAGATCAACAAAGTGACAAAGAAAGTATATTCTCTCTACTACTTTTGTGCTGTGATTGTAGACTTGATCTTTGATGATCCTGGGCTAAAAATGCTAATAATTTGCTGGGAAACTGCTCATGAAAAGAAATGCTGCTGCTTCACTTTCTACACGCTTCTTAGGGTGAAGAATTCACATTCCATTTTTATACAGATCCAAATTTTGAGGCCAGGGTACTTAAAAAAACATATACAGTATTTTTTCTTAAAAGCTGGTGATCCTAGATTCTCATTAGGGACTTAAAAATACATGCATTATTCTGTAACAACATTTTACAATTTTTTTTGAGAGTATCTAAAATTCTCTCTTCAGCCTAGAAATCCAGTAGGTCCTTCAAGAGTAGCTGACAGGCATGTGTGACCTCTTATTAAGCGATTCCTTTATTTCTGAGAACAGGGTTCTCAGTAACGAACATCTTTTCATTATTAGTGACAGAAAAAAAACACTTTCATAGAATCATAGAATCATGCGGCCCTGTGCTACATGCTCTAGGTGTCTGCTGGAGCACAAGGGTTAGACTAGATATCTTCAAAGGTCCCCTCCAACCTCAACCCTTCCGTGATTCTTTGCGATTCTGTGACTACTGGATTACCTTCAAGATCATCAATTCGAACTGTAAACCCATCACCAGCATCTCTGCTAAACCATCACTGCCTCTTGTCCTGTTTCTTAATGCTTAATAACAGCACAAGTAAATGTTAATTGCTATTTCTCTCTGACAGTTCTGACACTTGCACTTACTGGTGCAGCCATGTTTTGGATGATAGTTCATTGCAACTCAATACTCTTAAAAATACTCTCTGTAATATATTGAAAGTTGGAAACTACAACTCTTTGAAGTTGTAGTATGCTTAGAAATCATTCTGATCTATGTCTATGCCAAGAAAAGTTTTTTTGTGTGTTATTAATCAACTAGCTGAAAATGACAGAATCAAAAGAGCAGCTTAGGAATTTAACTTCAACTCTGATCACTCTAATCATGTGTTAGGAGTGCTGCAGAAAATTCACTGTTCAGCTTGACATTATTGACAGGAAACAATCCTTTCATAGAAACTTTTGAGCAGAAATTTTGATTCCATTTCAACTGTGTACATATATCTAACATATACCTAAAATTAAATATTTTGACCTTTTATTCAGTAATTTACTCCTGGGTAAGCTGCCAGAAAACTCCTGAGTGGAGTCCTGAAGGTCCTGAAAACTTGACCTATGTATTTATGCAAGTTTAAACAATAAGTAACTGAACATGATCTCACATGATCTCAAGGTCTTGGATAGTGTAGGAGGAAAAATGTGTAATTAGAAAAACTGTATTAATCCCAGAGCTCAATATTCCTTAGTCCTAGGGCAAACTGTCAGATTCTGCTACAGAAGATGTTAAAAATTAACGGGAAAAACTTTAATAGAATAAATGTTATAGACATTTTTAATTTACTGCAGTTTCACCAAATACCTCTGATTCTTATACTTCTTTGACTGAAATGTATAAGCAATCATCCCAGTAATTTTGAATATCCCATTCAATCTATTTTTGGAGATTTCCACTAATTTTCACAGCATTAGAATATAATTTTTGCTTCTGAAAAAAGAAAGAACTGGAATCTTAGTATTTGTAAATTATCACACTTACAGAAAGGATTATGTAATTTTGCACCACCAGAATTAAAGTAGGTACAGCTATATCCTCAGAACACACCATCCACAGAACATCTGCTGGTGATAGAGAAAGTCTGGCCAGTCCCCATCTCCCATCTCCTCGATATTATTTAGGGACATGGTTTATTAGGCATGGTGTCAAAGGGCTTTGAAGGTCTTTTCCAACTGTAATGATTCTATGAGTCTATGATTTCTTTTTTAAAATTTGTTTTAAAGCTTCATTTATGTACTAAGATATGAAATACTAGTTAGATCCTTAATTTAGCAGAATACAGACAGAAAAAACAGAATGAGATGGAATAAAAACAGAAAATGAAAAGTATAGATACTCACATTTTTAATGTCATTTTCATGGTGAAAAATATATTCAAACAATGCCTATAAAAGGAACATTTAAAATATTGTAAAGTTTAAAAATAAAAACCAACTAAAATTATCTTAGAAGAATTAGAAGGATCTTGATCATGTAAGGCAAACGTTAATTCTTTATGATAACAATCTCATTTTCAGTCACAATTGTTGAAGTTAATATTTAATTATGACTTGAATAGAAACAAAACTATAAACGTTCTACATTGTCATTAAAGGAAAGCCCTAATATTTGGTCCTTAAATTCATTTTGGGAAAAAAAATGTAGCGCTAATTTGAAAGTGATTGAAAGTTTAAAATCCCATTACTATTTTTGTGACTTCATAACTGTAAAATCAGCAAGTAATCTAACAAACATGAAATGTGTATTTTGGTAATTAAAGTAATTCAAAATCTAATTAACCTAAACCTAGAATTACTAACAATGTAACTGAGTAAAATTTTTGACATCCAGGACAGAAAAAGCTTTAAAACCTACAGAACTTTACAATCTGCAAAAACTTTAACTTTCTTTTTGCTCATAAATGATAAATGCTAGTAATATTGTATTTTTAAAAATTGGTGCTCAGACACCATAACATCAAAGCTTAAAGAAGTTATGTGTGTCATTTTCATAAGCATGTCCTTAGCTCACAGTAACTGCAAGGCAATATAAATATGAGCTTTCCTAATCAAAAAGCAGTCATATAAAGAAAGAATTAATGAAAGAATGAACCAGCAATCCTCCAAAGGCTTTCCATGACTCCTCTGCTAGTTTTCCTTAGGCAAAAATATTAAAAGATTAACATTAAGGAAGTCAGAGAATTGCTGATGAATTGTCTTGTCAGATGAAGAAAGTGAATCAACCTATTTTTCTTCTACTTTTATTCTGAAAAGGATCTGAACAGACAACCAAAAGATCATACAGAAAGATTAGCAAAAATACAGTTATGGGGAGATTAGAATAGGCAGAAGATGATTAAAAACAAAAATAGTAAGAGAAAATAAATAAGTGGTGAAAATTTGAGTTCCATAACAAAGAATCATACAATAAAAGCAAGTAAATATAAAAGTGATAAAAAGGATGTTTTTTGGATAGCTACCATGAGAAATTTACTGCCGCTATCTATAGGTCTTGACTTAGTATTTAAGTATTTAAATGAGTGGACATTCAGTTAGATAAAAATACCTAGATTTATCTGAGTAACTCTATTAAAAATCCACAAGCTGAAAAAGATAAACCTTCCTGTAGCAGAGCATAAACCAACTGCTAACTGAGATTTAATAGAGGTTCTCTCTAGGGACAAATCATATCTCAGATGTCTCCTGCAAGGCTTCCTGCACTAGGCCTGCACCTGGACAGTCAGACATAAGTTACTTTGCCCGTTCTTGTATCCTTAAGCACATAGGAAGACTTAGTTATGTAATTAAAAATGCATAATCTACTTAAAGACAGATGTGATAAGTACACTTTGTAAAGACATAGGAAGAGGCGAGTAGAAGCAGCACATATCAACATGAATGTTTAAACAGGTTAATTATGTGAACTTCATAGTTGCAGGATTTATCATCATCTTGCACCTGAGAAAGGCGACAGCTCAAAGAATTTAAAAACATTAAGCAATGACTTAACACAAAGTGCAGTCTAGCCTCTTGCTTTGGCTTTAGCCTTAATGCTATCTTGCTTAAAAGAAAAGTGAAAAATCCATGTAGCTCCAACTTTAAAATTAGATTTAGCATTCTGTGTGAAACATTAATGTCATAATGTATTAGCTTCATAATACTGACAAGTGCACTTGTTACCAGGAGAACCGTTGCTTCATGTTTTTTGGCTTTAGCCTTTTTTAACGTGAAACTGGAAGAAGACAGAGTTACTTTACCTTGGAAAAAAAAAACTAATTAAGAGAAAAATTAAAAATGTGTGTTACACACCTAAGAGCTGTCACGGAGAATAAGTATTTCATCTGGCAGCTACCTCACCTACTTAATTGCATATATAGTTGCCTAACAATTAAAATCTGTATGTTTTTAAACACACAGATGAACATAAAGATGAACTAATAAAGTTGGGTTTCTTATGGCTGTGTCTGTCTCTAATTCTTCACAGGCTTCTTACATTCTCTTATTGACTGTGGTGGATTCAGAACTGATGAAGAACTGTCTTCTAACTTGTCTCAGTGGGGATGCTAGTTCACAAGTCCTTCCTATACAGACAGTGATAAAAATAAGGTACATACCACAGCTGAGATCGATTAATCTGTCTAGTCTGGTTAACTGGCTAAAGAACAGAGATTTAAGTAGTGGGTGGGGCACACATTGATCATGAAAGATCTATTCCCTCAGAAAACCGCGTTGATAAACAATGTACTAAATCAGACTAAATCTTTTTTTTTTTTTAAACAACATTAAAAAAAAAAAGAATTTGCTAGTCATTTAAGAAGAGACATTAAAACGACCAGTTTTAGGCTGGTGGAGCTGATTTCTACCAGCAGAATTTCTCAGAATAGACTGAACACACAAAAGTTCTTTCACTTCTAGGTCACAAGCCAAATAACTCATGAGAGAAGAATTGTTTGACAGTCCTTGGATACCTCTTCTGCAAAGTGAATTTTTGGTCTCAGTGCAACAGTTGCTGTTTGTGAATGAACTATGCACACAAAACATCATTATCCATATATGTGGACCTACTGGGAAAAGATTCAGCTGAAAGGCCACAGAGTGACACAGCATTAGACTTTAGATTCTCCCCAGTGGGGCCTGAAACCCCAAACTTGGGCAGAAATACTGACAAACCTCTTCTGTTGGCAGACAGCCTTAGTTTCAATGACTAATGTCAATCACAAAATCTAATCTAAAAACACAAATAAATTATGAACAAAAAGATTAAGTATGTATATATAAATAAGATCATCGACTCATACTATAAAATCAAAGGGAAAAATCCAAACCACTTGAACATTTTTAGGTCAGTATTGCCTGATAACTGCTGCTTGTGTATGGACTTTGTATCATTGGTCAGATACACAATATAATATATAGTTGCATTGAAATCATCCCAGAAAGTGAGAAAAACATATCAGAATGTCAACCAAAATAATTACATACCTTTGCCAGTTTGGGTTTATGAGCATATTTTGCTAAATTCAGTCGAGACATATTTATGAAAGGGCCATCTGGATTCGTCAGCATTGAAGCCTGAAGGGGAGAAGAAAAAATGGTGAGAAATTCCTTGCTGTTTTCATGAAAAAAATGAAGTATTAGCAGAAATACAGAGGAAAAAATAAAAATTAAGAATTCTGTAAATCCACTGTTATACTGTGGAAGAGCGATTTTCTTATCAGATTTTTTTTTTGGAAAATCAGGAATCTAGTCTAATACAACTGCCTACTCACATACTATCTTTAAGAAAGGTGGGATGAATTGCCTTCTGGGGCTACCTTTCTCCTTCCTCTTTCTAATTGTTATAAAGTGCCTAAATAAGTAGTTTTCCTTATCTTCTGAAGTGACAGATACTGTGACATCTACACTTGATAAACAGAAATGGTTTGAAGAGGTTTCAGCATACTTGAGGTAAAATCACAATATAGACTTTTTATGGTATTTATTGAATAAAAACTGATCTCTCAGAACTTGAGTCTGTAGGCATATTTTATACATAAACAGACTAGCAAACTAATGAGAGGTTATATTTTCACACCATGCTTTGAAAACACTTTAAATAAGAAATCAAAAATGCTGAGCTTGAGTTTAGACACAGCTTTTAAGTCAAACACAATGTCTTTGTGCTATACATCAGGGTCAACAAAATGGTCTCTGTAAGAGCAGGCGCAGAACTTACCGTTCCCAGCCTGGGGTAACTCCCAGAAGCGCTAGTAATCGGACGAGCTGTGTGTGCCGTTCGAGGTGTTTTTATAGCCTGTTCCATAGTACCTGGCCGTCCACTCTGCGTGCTGGGTCTCACAAATCCTGTAAGAGGTCTTCCTGACTGAGTTACTGGCCTGGAAATGTGAAGCACATTATCCTCATGTAGTATTTATCGACAGAGAGACTTTAAAGAATTACATCTAAAACATTTCATTTTAGATGTTAAGTTTAGGATTTTCTCATTTATGTAGAGTATTCTTCAAGTCTCATTTCCTATAAATAAGCAAACACATACCTAACAGCTGGGCTGGGACCTCCACCTTGGCTAGTTCCAGGGACTTTCAAAGATGTTCCTGGTCCTATAAAATAAGAGCATGGCTCACTTCACATCAAAATATTGCACCCCAGTGCAGGGGATTTTAAAAAATGTGTCTTTTAATAAACTTCAAGATTCAGTTCAACCTCAGGAGACATAGCACTAGACAAAGAGGACGAGAAGAACCGAGCGCATAAAATTATTTTTTTGTGGTAAACTGTTAGGCTACTATAATAAATCTGTCATAATGAACATGGAAAAAAGTATTCTCTTGGTAGCTTATTTTAGTTCCGTTTCTCTCCTCATCCTTCCTCTTGAGATATCAGGGGTGTTTTGTTCCTTCTTTTCAGATTTCAATGAACTCATCAGTAGTACGAGTGCAGCACCCATTTCACTCGAGTTTCAGGTACCATTTGACTCCCTCTTTTCAGTGGAGGCAGACAATGTAGTCTTCACATAGAGACTACAACATGTGTAGACTATAATCTCAAGAACATCTGAACAGTATGATCAAGCTAATTTGAAATGGAACATTTCCTATCTGGAATTAAAACACCGCCCAAATATAATTAAGAAGGCCAAAACATTTTTTTGCTACAGGAAAAATGGAGAATGATATGTCATTGTATCTTTATATATCCTCTACCTACAACATAACCTGCTAAAGACAGCTTTATTCTAAGTGTTGTTAAGAACTGAAGTTAAATTGATGGGTAGATAAATTCCATTTTTTTCCCCAAGATAAACATTATATTTGCCCCGCTAAATACCTTTTGCCGGTCTAAATACTGACCTAAATACCTTTTAGCCCCCTTATCTCAGGCTGACATCAAGCACCTCTGTCTCTAAAATTACAGTAGCTCCCTGACAGTAGCTGTTTTTAGTTAGTTATAATAAATGTGAAAAAGTTTATTTGTAACCAACCTTTGTAAATTCTATTAAACATATAAACAATACCGAAACAAGGACCAGAACTCAGGATTCTCTCTCTACTGGATAGCTATCTTTAGGCTCCCTCTTGCTTTAAAGTCATGTGAATCTTGTATTTTTTACTGGAACAATAGGAAGGGTAGGAAGTTCACCCAGCAAAGTCTGTAACCTGACAGCTACAGCACTCTTCTGAGAAAGGGGAAAGGAGTCTTTCAACTTTTCAGCCAAGGGGGTAAAGAACTAGTGTTTCACTTTTTAGACTATTTTTTAACTATCAAAATAATATGTATATTCTAGGTTATTGCAACCCCTCTTTCAGAGGTGTTTGAATACCAATGATGTTTTGTATTTTTAGCATACTTGGAGAATGCTTAAAGGACAGAGTTCCCTTGGCCTTGCCTCAGGCAACTCAGCTGTGGGTCCTTATTTTGTGAATCCCAACTGAACCAGGTATGAACAGACATCAAGAGCAAACAGCAATGCATCTGGCCCTAGCAGCTGCAGAATATACATGTGAAAAGGAATCACCCCAAATTATCTTTTTTTTTTGTAAAGCCTATTTAATTTAGTAATTAATGCTACAAGCCAAGGTAAAACTATTAGGTAGATAGCTTTGCTTGGAAAAAAAAAAAAAAGATAGATGCAAAATTGAAGTGGATAAGTAACTAAGACAAAGGACTTTTAACTGCTTTGTAAGCAATGTGCCAACAATATCAGTTTTAATACAGTAGGTATTCTACATTTTTTTTAGGAATGTCAACTATTATTAGAATGAGGGAGGATATCTTGGAAGCTTTGTCTCAGCAAAAGACCCCGAGTCAAGATCAAGTACGGCTAACGCATTCCAACAGGAACAAAAAAAGCCCACAGTCAACAAGCACCCATTTTTATTAAGTCATGTGTGAAAGTGGAAGCGATAGCTGTGCCTACCTTTTATATCAAAAGTGCAATTTAAAAAAATAAACAAAGTAACATCAAGCTGCAGAAGAAAGGATGTATTTTCTACATGGTTGTCACAGTTACTGGACCACTGTCAGGTCTTGTGACTAAAGCTGAAAAAGAATGTGGATAAATTGGAAAAGATACAGAGGAGCATTTCAAGACTCATTCAAAAATTTAAAGATATGCCTCAGAATGAGAATATAGTTTAGCTTATCAAGAAGATCAGTGGGTGAAATTATCACAGCCCTTAACTACTTACTTTGAAAATACACTTTTAATAATAGAGACTTTGCACTGCACATAATACATACAAAATGAACCATTAGCTGAAGCTGAACTTGATAATTCCTGCTAGCGATACGGTACAAACTGATAAAACTACCAAATTTAAATAGCATAATAATTTTCTAAAGACTACAGAGAATTCTTTCTCTCTGGAAAGTTTTTACAGCTTCAGAAAATATGCTAGTTCCAATATATCTAGTGGATTTAAAACATGAAGAGAAATGTCTTAATCAGAACAACTCAGTAACATAAGTTATGCTATCACAATGACTTTCTTTGGCTCTGAAATCTGTGACAAGCCATCCAGAAAGTCATCTCTTTTGCAGTTTACATATAGTATGAATATATTTCCCCAGAATGCCCCATTTCTCAATAATATTCATCAAATCATTTTTCTTGGCAGATGGTCTCTATCACAGCAGCATAAAATCAAATAATAGTATAATACAGTTATGCTGTTTCTGAGATAAATACATATAATTAGATTATCATAATGTGCAGTTTGACTTGCTGCACTTGACTGATTTTTTTTTTTTTTTTTGTGACGAGGCAAGTAATAGCAATGGTTTCTTTTTAAATTAAAAAGCCTATTTGTGAAACAAACATTGTGGTATTTGTATCACAATACAAATATGTGACTGCCGCCTTCTAACCAGGTGGGAAAAGCTTTTTATTATTCAACAAACAAAAAACTCATGCTGACTGGACCAGAGAAATAGAGAGAAACAGAAAAAAAGGTCAAAAGAAAAGTGGAAGATTAGTACTCCACTTAGAATTTAACTAAGGAACCTGAGAAGAGCTGCACTGAAGAAGCAATAACAAGTCTGAAAAAAGATCCTGGGATGGAACTGTGCAGGAGATAGCAAAAGCACTGTAGGAAATATTTGTGGGAAACTTTGTGCAAAAGCATGACTTAGATTTGGACCAGACAGCTGCCTACAGTGCAGATAAAAGGATGGGATTCACAGTACATCAAGAGGATATTTTTCTCTAGCTATCTATAGAGTCCAAAAGGGGTTAAAAGAAATCTACGCACTGAAAAGGGCATAGATTAGAGAAAGAGCTAATGATTACAAATATGTAAAGGAAAACTGACAAAACACTATGTGTCCAATCTCCTGGCTAACAGTCCAAAGTACTACATGGTATATCTCAATTTTACCATGTAACATAACAACAATGTAAAACACATGTTGCAACAATAACAAAGGGTCAGTTCAATTTGTGCTATTTTATCTTAGATGACAATAATGACTCAAAAAGTTTCTGCTGCTTCAGTGTGTTTAAGTGAAAGTTATTCTTACGTGCAACTTGAGCAATAGCATTTTCATCAAGCATCATCTCTGCAATTCCTTCCTGATCCACTTCAATTTCATCCACATACACCATTTCTGTTAAAGCTCGTGTTTTTAGGCTCCAAGCAGCCTGAATAAGGATAAAGCAAAATAAATAAATAAATAAATAAATAAAATATTTTTAAGAGACCAAATTAAATAACCTACCTAGCATTTTTGCATTTTTTAAAAAAATTACTATTCCCTTCACAGTTTTAGTAAGTTTGGGTAAGGTACTGATGTAAACAACTGAGTATATCTAAACATGCGTTATGGGTGAACCAAATGCCACTTTTACAATGAGAGTTGCCTGACATGTAGGGTAACAAGTGCATCCTGAGGTATGGCCCAATGTACACATTTGAAAAAGCACACAAGGAAACCATATACCCAAGAAGACCCAGCAGACGATTTAGCTTGTCAGTCAAGGCACTGTACTGGCAGCTCCCTGGCTGCCTACCTGACAGCAAAGGAATGGGGTTGTGCAGCAGATGTCAAACAGCTCTTTCAAAATGGAACAAATATAGTCATGGAGTTTGGATGACAGAACTTAATGCCTCATGAAAAGTTACGACTGATTTAGGTCATGGGCAACTGTTTGAGGTCTTGTGCTTTTGAAGACATCCCCAGTCATGACACGTATCTTAGGCAAACTGAGATGGAGGAAGAGACCACTTAATGCAAAATAATGCCCTTCCCAAGCAGGAGACAAAGAAAGAAAACCTAATAGCCAAGATCTGAATACAGCATTATCAAGCATCCACAATGGAGAGTCTTTAAGAGAATAATCCAAAACCCCTTGTTTCAAAGAATCAGCTGTAAAAATGTGTAAATGTAGACATTAAGCATCTCTAACAGACTGTAAAATTACTGAAGTGCTAAAGTTGTTGCTGAACTGAACTGAAAAATGGTTAAAATAAATGTCTTGGAGGATTATGAGCAGTGCTGAAAGGCAAACAGAATTCTAGCCTATGTGACAAGTTTCTTGTACATTGTACAAGCAGCAAATAAATGTGGAGGAAAAAAAAAAAGTAGGAGCCATACCTCTGTACAACAGTCTCAGTGCAGATTCAATGACTTTATTGATAACTTAATAGAACTGCAATGTACTCATAAAGCTGGCATGAGCCACAAAAATCAATCACTGAACTTTGAGACATTGAACAGATCACCATAATTTTTCCAGATTAATCTCGTTACGAAAATAATCAGAGTTGTTTCTTTTCTGACATGCGATACAGCAGTCCAGTGGAAAAAAAATGTTTAGTACTTGCTAAGGAGACATTTCAAATGAGAGACAGAATATGCTACTGTTAATGGAAGTAAAGGTCAAACACAGAAATGTTTGCTCATTAAATAAGTGGCACAAGAAGATCTGGAATTCAGACTTTTCAAAATATAAGTCATCATTTAAGAGGAACATTTCTTATTCAACACTTTTTAAAATGTATCTGCCACTACACCTACCTCATATAATATCTCTACACAATTTTATATTTGTTTATGAAAAGCAAGTTTACCTAAAATTGAAGATATGACTCAATGCTTTAAAAATGGAAATCTATTTCCAAATAGAAATAAAGGAGGAATCTAGCACTGGGTTCATTCACAATTAGACACCTTGGTTTCAATAAGAGGAGAAATGAAGAGGGCAGATCATTTGAATCTAGGTCAGACAGACATAATCCAGATCTGCTTTATTATCTTTTAGTTTCTTCTTATGTAGTTAGGTGACAACCTTTAATTAGCATTAAGATTTTACAGTTAAATGTTCACCATCCTTAAATTATTTTCATCACTGCAAGTATTCAGTTTGTTGAATTTCCTAACCCCCTCACACTAAATGTATTGTTTTGTTTTGTTTTTAATAGAGACTAAAGAAGGCCTGAAGTAAACATACTCATTGTCTATACTGGGAATATGCTTAAATTGGAGATCCTAATAGTCAAATACAGTAATTGTCCATGTAGTAATCTTTCCTTTAAGGAAATTGCAGTTTCTCTATGCTACTTCAAAAATTGGGGGTAGATCTTAGCATAGATATAGGCAAATCACTGTGATTTTTCCCATAACAATTCTCTTTGTCACTGTAAGGCACATGAATGTCAAAAAATAAAATAAAAGGTTCCTTTGGCCACTCTTCCAGTTTTAAGTTCCTAGTTTGTCACTTAACAGACAATAACAACCTTAAATATCTCATGTTATTCCTTAATTGAAATTGAATTGCTTGTGGCAATACTTTTATAGGTTTTCTGATCAAAACTGCAAGAAAGAGAAAAATGTCTAATGCTATTTAAAGTATAGATAGATGACCTCTACTTGGGGAGACAAACAAGCTATTCAAAATTCTTATCTACTAAATACAGGACCCATAAGAACTGACTATAATTTTTATGTATTCAATTAAATGAAACATAAAACAGAGCTCTAAGTGCATCAAGGCTGTTGTATTTGTGAAATACATGTTGGCTTTTTCCTAATCTCATCAGCAGATGAAGGTCATTCAGTTCAAAATTGATTCAATTTAGCTTCTAGAAGGCACTGAGCTACTGCTTAACTGCTGAATAAAATGAAATATATAAACATACTTTCAAAAAATAATAAAGCTGCCAATTAAAAAAAATTCTAAAAATCAAATTTATGATATTAAGAATTTAAAATATGAAATAGATATTGAGTGTTTTAGAATCTCTCCTTAATAATTTATTGTAGTATTTGTATTTATAGAAATGATTTTACCTGAAAGACAGAGTATTCAGAATCAGCCTCCTGAAAAGAGAGAAAATATAAATTAAGGAATGGAAATACCAAATAATAAAAAGAACAAAAAAAACCAAATAGAACTACAAAATTAAATCAAAATACTCTGTGACCTCTTGTACAAGTATTCCCTGTGTGGCACAGATATCCAAATCACCATTTTATTGCATTATCTCACTTTTCACATATAATTTATGAGCCAAGCAATGTTTTACTGAATAAAGGAATATTTATAATAAGCATTTTTTCAGGTAGTATTTGCTTTCTTCCTTCTGCTGGATCACATTGGTAAAATCTTATATTAACATGAAAAGATTCTTAAACTGAAGAGCTATCAATTTTAATAATCAAATATGAAACACCTGGAAGATGACAGCAAATCTCAAAAGTAACTTTTTAGCCTATGGGCTTTTGAATTCCTAAATAAAAAATATATCTTTGCGTGTTTTTGTTAGCTGCTGATGGTATTTTCACTGGCATGAACGCAATACATATTAATGGCTTTAAAAAGAAAGACAGGGAAGGTGGAAAGTAGAGATTTGCTTTAAAATCGTCAAAGGACTTTTAGTCTTTCGTAGAGTCACATGGTTACTTTCCTGTTCCTAAAGGCAGTGGAAAATTCCTTACATACCCGGCCTTGTAGAAAGCCAGCAAGGTGAAATTGATGTCAGGTCAAATATAGAATCATAGAATAATTCAGGCTGCAAATGTACCTCCCAAGGTCTCTAGTCCAATCCTCTGCTAAAAGCAAGGCCAGCTACGTGGTCAGACCAGGTTGCTCAGGGCTTTCTCCACTTGTATCTTGAAAACCTCTAAGGATGGAGAGATTGCACAACTCTCTGGGAAGCCTGTTCCACTGCTCAACTGTCCTTACGTCCTTTTCTTTACATCAACCCAAAACCTCTTTCATTTCCATTTTTTTGCTCTCTTTTGTCATCTTGCCATGCATCACTGTGACAAGCCTGGCTCTGTCTTCTCAACACTCTCCTCAGTATCCCTCATGAATGCCTTCAAGAACTAAAGGCTGCACCTTAATGCCTTCTCTTCTGTAAGGCAAACAAGCCCTTTTCCTTCTGCTTCTCCTCGCTCCAGCTATTTTGGTGGCCCTTTGCTCAAATGTACTTCTTTTTACAACTTCAAATCATCTTTCTCCTACTTTCTAGCACTCGAGGGCAGCTCAAACTTGGATGCACTCTAGATGTAGCCCAACAACTGCCTAGTAGAGATGGATAATCACATCCCTCAATCTTGTGGGGGCCATACATCTGTTAAACACTGCCCAGCACGCTGTTACCTTCCTTTGCTGCCAGGCCTCACCACTGGAGTATGTTCATAATTCACCAACAGATAAGCATGGCCTGGCTGTTTGCTTTCATGTGGAGCAAGACACAGGCTATTTCTCACAGTCGGAGCATTTTTACTTGGCGATCTCCATGCCAGTAGGGACCTGGAACATGAGTGATCACAGAATCACAGATGCTATCCTCTTCCTTCTGTAGCACACTGGACTACCTGTAGCTTTTTGGGGATGGTATTTAGAGTCAGCAGCCTGTTTATCAATGCTAGAAAATGTAGAATGTAGTTTATAAGTTGGATAGTATATAATAATCTATGACAGTAAACATGAAGGGAGGGATTCATCTCAGCTGTCTGTGTGCCCATGTAGCAGACATTTGTGCTTGGCTAAGTCACCAAAGCTATCTTTGCATTTTAGATGTCTGATGAAATGAACCCGAGGTTCTTTTAATATGCTGTTTTATTTACAGTATTTAAGTCTCCTAGAAAATAAACCATTCTAGCTTTTTCAGCAATAAAGCAAAGGACATTGAGAGCATTTTATTCGGCCCATTGCATCTAAGCACTACAGCACATATGGTGTATTAGAAAATGGTTTAAGAGCAGTAGGTGATCTTCTATACCATATGTGCTACAGTAACTAAGGAGGACAAGGTTAGGAATACTACGTCAACCCTTACTCAAAAATGCCTTCATGTTACAGCTGTGTATCTTACTTTGGGCATTCCTTGTTAATTAAAAAAATAATTTAAGATTGACTAAATTTTGTCTATGTAAGAACATTCATATTGCTAAAAGAAATTTTGAAAGAAATAACTTGACCAACCATACTTACTAAAATAATTGCTCTGTTTTAGCGTTAGGTGTTAATATATATTGTTCAGATGTCCTAATTTACTTTTTTAGACTTTGAAAAGAAGTATCTTAAGATTTTAGATAACTCTTAAGAAAGCAATGGAACTCTCTCATTAAGGACGAGTCAGGAACAATTGAAAGCAACATTAAAATATGGCATGTTTTGAGATAGGTCGATCTAGCATTTGCTATTGATGCAAGTAATCCACTGGAACACGATGCCTCAGTAAAGACTTCTTTGAGAGGATTAACAAATAGTACAGCCCTGTAAGCTTGTCTCTCAAAACAAAAGGTCATATTTATTCTTCATTTACACATTTAAAGCCCCTTTGAAATTAATAAGATTGTAAAAGCAGTAAAGGAAGGATTTAACCCAGATCTCTAAATCCACTGAGGGCATTTTAAAATTAAAGTTAATGTGTAAAGTCAGTCTATTTTAAGACCAAAAATGTATATAAAATTAAGTCTTCTGATGTTTACTGCCTAGAACAGGGAACGAAATAAAGAGCAGATTACACATTTTAAATTCTATAAAAGCTGCCATATACAACTAGTTTCAGCTGAGTATGATTTAATACATGCACAATACTAAAAATGGCATATTCCGAAAGCAATCTTCAAATGATTAAGAGCAGAGAAAGAGAAAACAATAAGCAAGAATAGTGACATTACTGGATATTAGTAATACTGGATTTAGTAATTATTGCCTTTTGAACCAGTAACTCATTTCTGTGAAAAAATTTCCACATACATGAAGACATCAGCAATACCTTTATCATGATATTACAAAAAACAGTCTGCAAATAGCAATGGTAGCTTAAGGTATTAGTCTGGGAGAAGAAGGATAAATGAGCAAAAGCAAATGCTCAAGTTAGACGATTAAACAAGTTCAACATGGGACCTCCATTGCATGTCTATTAATTATATCAGGCATTATTTTTTAATTGTTAAACTACAGCAGGCATAGTACATCAGTGCTGGTTTACTGCCTTGAATCTGACATATGGAACACAAAGAAGAGTAATCAGATTAGGTAACTAATCAGGATGATCAGCAGAGACAGCCACGGAGTGCATTTCTTCTAGGTCATGCTATTGCTATAAACACAGAAGAGAATACCTCCTTATTTACAATAAGAAATAGCATCAATGCTTTATACAGTTGTATTCCAAAATGCTAGACACGTAGAATATGTCGTGTTATCTATTCTGAGACTCTCAGCACAGAAGTAAATTTCATCAGTAAAATTTATAACCCTATTTCTTCATTTAAGAAATGCACAGGAGATTTCTACAAACAGGATTTTAGTTTTCTCTAATAGGTAACTCAACAGCCACTGCTATTTTCTTCCAAAATGTTCATCTAGTTACTCACTATTAAGCAGAATTGATTTTAAAATGTACTGACTTCACTGATGTATTGTTTACGAATGCAGATTTATAGTGACATGGCATTTGATACTATCACATAAAAATATTCTGATTTATGCCTAGCTGGCTGGAAAGTCAACACCATACCTCAAAAAAACGTTTAGGACTTACCACATCTGGTTACAGAGTTCAAAGAGATTATTAGTAAACCTGTTTTTTAGAGTTTCACATCTTCTTTCTCCTTGCTGTGCTTTAAAGAAATGCTTCTTAAATATCATTATATTCCCAACAAAAACGTGTTCTAAATATAAAGATATATGTACAGAGTGCGGCAAACAGAGACATAAGAAGCTGCTCAAGAAAATTTAATTTTACATTTATAGTCACAACTGGCAAAGATGCCTACTAAAACATGGTGCCAGTGTTGCAGTTGCAAGGGAGTAGGAGTGGTGCTATCATTTCATAGACCAGTTGTCATGAGTGGGAAAAATGCATAGTGTTTCAGACATGCAAAGTCTTCCATTTCAGACATGAAAACACCTATACTGTGCACTACTAGATTCTTATGTTAATTATTATGGTTAAATCACATCTTATAAAGGGAGACATAATATAACTACCTGGGCACAAAAATATTCTGCCTTTTAAGAATCCTGATTTAACTCAATCATTCCTAGGCAATATCTCCTAAAGCTCGGCTTTACATTGACTCCTACTACCATCTCCTAAGGCATGCTGCTCAAGGAAGCAAACCCTGAACAGTGAATGAGGCTACTGCTCTCAAAAGGTCCTTCTTTCACTGGCTGCAGGGGTTGGGAGGCACATTCTAAGTGAAATGTGGGGCAGCAGGATGAGAACAGATGGCCCTATGATTACAGCACTTGAATATTGCCTTGTGGTGCACAACATCTCACTTAATCCAAACTTCCTGTAAGTGTTGTCATTGTCTGTGTTTTTCTGGTGCCCAAAATGACATATCTTGATTTGCAGAATGCTCCCATTAAGGGAGACAGGCATTGACCATTAAATGTTTTAGACCTGCTTTTTAAGCATTATGGACCAGATGTTTCAAGTTATGTAGCAAAACTGATACATACTTAACAATTTTGACTGAGTTATTTCTCCAGATTATACTAAGATATTAGTGAAAGATATTAGACAGTGAAGATATTAGTGAAGATATTAGTGAAGATATTAGTGAAGATATTAGTGAAGATATTAGTGAAGATATTAGTGAAGATGAAAAACAGCATCTTTTTTTTTTCTGGTATGCAGTTGAAGATGAGAGAAAGAAGGCTTGCTCAAGCTATTCAGAAGCTAATTGGTTTCACTAACAGTCTTCAAGAATTTGTTTGAAAATGGTCTTGGATTTATCAATTAAAAAAAGTGATCCTGAGTCACTTTTAAAATATCCATAACTACCATAACTTAAGACACTATTCAAAGCTACCATTCAAATAAATACTATCAGCATGATAAGTACCATTAGAATCAAGACAGAGAAACTGAACACTATTTACCACTTATTTCAGTTCTAATTGCCTCGATGTTCAACCTTCAAGTTTAGCATCTTTCAAATGTTTTATAAAGTAACAGTGTTATTACATGCAAAGTAAACACACACTTTGTGTACAGCAGCACATAAATATAATTTGCTTTTTCATTCTCTTGCCTTAGGTAGACCGAAAACAGCCTTCAAACTTTCAACTACAAATAAGGCAGATTCTTGAAGCATATTACTATTTCCTTCTCTCTCTGACTGAATCAAGCAGGGTGAATATCCGACATGAAAATGTGTTAGAAAGTAAGTAGCTAGGGAAGTAAGTAGTTAATAGCACAACAAGAATATTAAAATACTGATTTTCTTGGACAGGTAACCAATATTTTGTGTTGATAACAATAAAAGGTGTAAAATGTAAACCATGATGAGTGCAGTTGACTGAAAAAGAGAATTGTCAATGTATTGCTATTTCTGCCATGTATGTTAAAAGTTAAGTTTTAGCTACACAATTAGAATATGATTTTCTTTAATAGATTTTACATGTAAGATTGTGTACTCTGAGCTGATCAGAGCCTGGTTCAAGCTGCATCACTGAAAAATACTTAACAGTTACGCTGGCTTCTCCAGCTTGCTGTATCAGAGCAAACAGAGGATATAAATAAGGCTACATCTTCTACTGGGAGACGTGTCTTCATCTGGACTGCCTGATAAGGAACGTTGAAAAAGACAGCTGTACAACCACTGCATTTCAAAAACATACATTGTTAAATATAGTATATTTCATAATCCTTCTGAAGAAATACACAGAGCTGCCTCTTTTTTTTTTTGAAAGCCTCTAAACTGTAACTGTTACATAAAGTATTTATATAGAGTAAAAACCCTTTACTGAGATCTGCAAGGTTGCAATGTAAAAACAGATGCGCTTTACTTAAACATTATTCTGTGAAATCTCTTTTCAGAGAAAGACTGCAACATTGATCCTCACATTTTCAAGAATGTTAAAACGGATGACTTATTTTCTATGCTAAAGTAGATATATTCTGGAATATTTTTAGAAGTAATTTATTCCTGCTTAAACCAAGCTCTTAATAAGGATTCTTCAAGAAGATTACAGGGGCAAGAGCAAAACTAACCATATTTCAAGCTTGCCTCTACAGAAAGCAAAGAAATTTCTTTCCCATCTAATCTTTCAGGTAGATTTGAAGGATGATGCTGATGAGAAGTGTATTTTTGGATAAAATTCTGAACAGGAATGTAGTCTTTAAATGAACATGCTGAGTTATAAAATCCAGTCTTTTGCAGGTAGCCATAATCTGGAAGCCTTTAAGAAAAACCAAACCAAACCAACCAACCAAAAAACACCACAATGAAACTCAATTCTAAACCCTATTGTAGAGACTTTTATAGAGCTCCTCTCCTTTTTAAGAGTGTAAGACTTGATGTTTATAGATACCATACATATCCCTAACCTTCCATTCTAGGGTGAGAACTTTTAAGAAGATGAAGCTGATCACTTCCTCCTCCAAATGGAGGACACCAGTTTGTAAAATATTTGCAAAAAATGATATTTGCTGGCACATAGGATTCGGGTTCTCTAAGTAGAATGTATGACTTTACCTAAGGCAATGATTTAATTTATATACTTACATGTTTAAAGAATACATAATCAATGTTTAGATGAAAAAGACTTACAAGGGAAACTTTAAGGGTAGAAAAAAAAAAGAAAAAAAAAAAAACAAGACCTAAATCTTCTTATTTTGGTTTTCTCATTTTCCTCCTAAGCATTTTTCTCAGCCTTCCATACCTTACGTTCCTTGGTCTACTCCTGTCACTTGCTGATCTCTTCAAGTTCTCCACTGCTACCAGAACTGTCAATGTTTGGGCAAAATTTGGAGTTGCCAGGTATTGCATAATAATTGCATACTTGATGTTCAGCACACATTAGACATAGAGAAGTCTTTATGTTTCCATATGGAGATCAGCTTGCAAAACTTTGTATTAAATCTAAAGATCTGTAAATTAATATTGTCAGAATCACTGCGATCTTTACAACTATTTCCTACTTCTTTAAGTGCATTGTAATAGTCTAAGAACTTCAGTCATGGATCAGGTGCTGTACAACTACATGCAAAGACTTTGTGTATCAAGGCCTAATAATTTGAATATATATAATATAATATATATATAGAACACAATACTGTGTTCCAGCACATTTTTGAAGGAACTGCGGAGAACTGACACTGGACCCTATTTAGAGTTTGGGACCAATAGTTTTGAAATGTTATAAACTTTCCTGTTTTCTCAGTCAGTTGTAGTTGGTGCCTTATACCATGTATCATAAAAGAAAATATTAAGCCTAAATAGTATGAAAAACTCACTGTGCTTTACATTTATCATGTGACTGGACATGTGCAGCATTTCCTTTTCTTTTCCCTTCAGAGGAAGTACCTTCGAGTCCCTTAAAAATACATAGTTATAGGATGCTTTGGGAGATGCAGTAATTTCCTTTAAAGTATTTATGTCCAAATAACATATGTTTGATTACTGTGTTTTTCCAAGTCTGGTGATAACAGTTTTTATACACGCACTCTCAAGCAGCATTCCCAAACCCCTATTTCTTACCAAGAAAAGCAAGAAAATACAAGTGCAAGTTAACACTGGCCCAATATTTCCGGGACAGGCCAGAC
This sequence comes from Crypturellus tataupa, assembly GCA_034781795.1. Classification (NCBI taxonomy): domain Eukaryota; kingdom Metazoa; phylum Chordata; class Aves; order Tinamiformes; family Tinamidae; genus Crypturellus; species Crypturellus tataupa. The sequence goes on from JAWLRI010000448.1 coordinate 8,709,509, forward strand.
AGAACAGATCAATTGAGGTACCTTTTACTCATTACATTGAATCAGATATATATACTTTTTTTTTAAGAGGGAAAAAAAAAAAAAACCCTATCTCACCTGTGTGAGTATTTGAGGGTAGACCTTCACTAACAGGCAAAATTGCTTTTCACTGAGATTTTAACCCAAGTTTCTACTTATGCAGAAGAACTCACAGGGTCGCTTCGTATCCATTTACAAGCGAGGAACGGAGAGAGCCGGGGACGGGATCCCTGGCAGGAGGAGGGCGCACCTGGAGAGGGATGCGGGCCCTCTAAGGAGCGAGGGTTACCAGCAAAGTTCACTGAGGAGTTTCCCTACGACATCCCTGACAATAAATAAGTAACTAAAATAACAACGGGGCGGCCACAGGCGCCTTCACAGGGCCCAGCGAGCGGGGAAGCAGGAGCGGGCGCCACGCTAAGATGGAGCCGCCTGCGCACAGCCGCTTCCCCGCTGCGGGCGGCTGCAACAGGCGGCGAGCACCGACATCGCAGCCAGCCTGACAGGCAGACAGACAGACACAGCGGCAGCCGCCGGCGCCTGCTCGTGCTCGTGCTCGGGCAGGGTGCCCCGTCTCCCAGCCCGGCCCCGCTACCTGCTCGCCGGGCGCCTGCTCCAGCAGCCGGGAGCAGATCGCCGAGCACTGCGCGAACTTCCTCCGCCTGAAGTAGCTCCAGGCCTGGAACAGCGGCTCCATGTCGGGCCCCATCGCGCCGCCCCGCCTCCCGCGGCTGCCGGCGCCCGGGGCGGAGCGGAGCGGGGGCGGCGGAGCTGCCGCTGCCGGGGGAACGGCGAGGCCCCGCCTCG
>JAWLRI010000448.1:8724084-8760464 GCA_034781795.1 Crypturellus tataupa
GTCCGCGGGCAGCGAGTAGCGAGGGGCAGCGAGCCGAGCGGGCGGCCCGCGGCGCCCTGGCCGCGCGGCGCCGGTGGGACGTGGACATGGCTGACCGGAGCGCGCCGAGCTGCCACCTGCGCCTCGAGTGGGTGTACGGCTACCGCGGGCACCAGTGCCGCAACAACCTCTACTACACGGCGGCCAAGGAGATCGTCTACTTCGTGGCGGGCGTCGGCGTCGTCTACAGCCCCCGCGAGCACCGCCAGAAATTCTACCTGGGCCACCAGGACGACATCATCAGGTACCGCGGGCGCCTCCCTGCCGAGCCACGGGCACCGCGGGCGGGAGCGGCGGCCCCGGCCCGCGCTCGGCGGCTGCCCGGGCGGCGCGGACAAGGGCGAGCACAGCGGGAGGGGGGCGATGAGGAGTAATCCGGTGCCTCTGCCCGGGTAATGCCGCTGCGGAGGAGGCTAAGCTGCAGCAGGTGGACTCCGGCCGCCGCGGAATTAGCGCCGCGAAAGCATCAGCCCTGCCTGCAGTTCAGACTTCCTCCTCCTTCTCCTCCTCCTCCTCCCGAGTCCACTCGGGTCAATGCTGAGGGCTACAGAGAGTGGGAAAATAATTTAAAAATAGTGTTGTAGCAGCATAATATATACACTAGTGTTATTCTCCCACTGTGTTTCCCCCCCCGTGGGTGTTTTTCTTCTCCAGAGGGAGAGTGTGGGGAGTGCGAAGGGCAGATGTAAGCCTGAGTCATCAGTCTGTTTCCTTCCAGTAGGTGTCATTGCGGATGGGTTTTTTTTAATACTGATTCCTTCTGCTTTTGCTGTTTGAGTAAGAGTTAGGAGTAGCCAACGGTGTTGGTGATTCGCCACACAAAATTTGTTTTTGTGGCACCCAGTGCTCCATGTGGCGCGTCCCGTGCACGTGAAACACATGTAACAGGTATTGTCCGTGGAGCACAGCGTGAATTCTCTACCTTTCACGCCAGGTTTTGTGCGTATTGGGAAACTTTGCCGTAATGGCCATACTTCTCTTGGTTTTAGTCTTCTTGGTGGAGAACTCGCAGTTGTTTTTAAGTACGGCTATTTTGCTCTTACTGCTGTTCTGTAATATTATCTGTTTAATGCATATGTCCACTGCCATTCTTCCTGGTGCTTCCCTGTGGCTCTGTGCGTTTCGGGAGGACTCGCACTGCAGGAGCTGTGTGCCTTGAACTACACCAAGGGAAGTTGTTTGTGATTTCCTATGGTAACAGTTTAATGGGTGTCTCTCTCAGCTTTGGTACAGTCTGCTTGTTTTTGCCAAAATGCGACTGAACTCTTTACTCAGAAGGCTACCGAGAGTGAGAAGAGCTGACAGATGTAGGAACATTAGGATGGCAATAATGCAGTGATGTTAGCTGATCTGTTTAAGGTTGTACTTTGGTTTGTGTGGTACCGTGCTCAGGCGTGCTGGAGATTCTCCTGCTTGCGTTGTGCTGTTTGAGAGGATGTAACACCCTTCCATTTCAAATTTCTGCACTTGGAATTTTGTGTGCTGCTTAAACTCACGGAGGCTATACAGAACTACTAGCATGCTTAAGCAAGAATATTCAGTATGTTTTTTTTCTAATAGAAAGATTATATTTGCTTTTCTAAAAGCAGCATGGTTCTGTTTACATGACAGCACCCTGTGCTTGTCATAATTGAGTACGTAGTGATGTTAGTTCTCAGTATTTGAAGCAGTTGCAGTAAAGATGGGTGCAAAAATGAGATTATGTAATACAGTATTGTTTCACTTACTATCTGAAGATATCAAACTCAATATACTTCATTTTAATACGCTTTGTGTGCAAGAACTATATGAATTCCAAGGCATGCGTGATGTTTTAGGGATCAAAATTGGAGTACTGCTTGTCTTTATATATAAAGGATCACATTTGTGAAAGCATGTCTGATGTCTGAAATGTTATATATTTAAAGAAGCTCCAACTTGAATGAGTACAGCTTTGCAGCCACATAGATTAAGCAACATAGATCACATGTTATGTGGTGATATTATTAGTACTCTTCATTATAAGAACCTTTATATCGTTCTTATGCTTTGAATAGCATTCTAATTTTAAGCAGCAGTCAGGAAGAGAAGAATTGCAATCCTTAAGTCGGAGATCAGTGCTTTGTCTTTAATAATAGTAGTAATAGATTAATGGACAGATTGAGAGTATTTTCCTTGTGAAAATACTTTTCTAGCAGTGGTAACTGGTTTGGCTTCTTCAATGAGGTTTTTGATGTTTTTATTAAATGGAAATTTACAGACCTGCTCTATTTTTTTATATGATTAGATGCTTCAATGTTGTTTATTTTCAACATAAATATCTTAAACGTGTTTTCAGTCCTAGCCTCAGTTTAACCTGAGTTAATTGTGCACCAAAAAGTCAGTAATTTCTTTGTGTTTTGTCTTCAATTACATAGAACTCGTGTGTGTGTGTGCGTGTGTGTGTAGAAGAGTGTAACGAGGGTCACTTAGGTTACTTTATGTAGCAGAGATGTGCAAATATTTCTTTAATATTTCTTTTATTAGTTGTTCAATTCAAAAAAACCCAAATCTCAATCATTGAACTCCAATCTATTTCAAAAGGTTTTTTTGCTTCCTGTGGTGTTTTGGTTTGAACCCTTCTGAGAATTAGTTTCCAGAAATGAACTGCTGTTCTGGGGGATAGATAGTCCCATGTAATCATTCTTATTTCTATCCAATTTTTTAAGCCTCTGCATGTGTCTGCTGCAGGGTGTGGACACTTGTGGAGGATCTGTCTCTTGCTGCACAATGCTGAGGAAATGTTTCTTTTGGGAGTACTGCTAACTGAATTTTTCCTTGAAGATTTTTCTGCCTTTTTTTTTTTTTTTTTTTTTTGTGAGGGACTAAATTATATAAAATAAATCTCAACCCCTTAGCGTATTTTTAGTGTAATAGGAGTGTCTACCTTCTCCTTATATTATTTTGTATTTTAGCCTGCAAAAAAAATGCATGGATGTCCTCTGTGTATGCCTGGGCTGTGTATGCAGAGGAGGTACTCATTTTGGATGAATATGTGAGTTGCCAGTGCAAAGTTACTAGTTTAAGCTGTGTCTTCTGTTTGATTTCACAAACTCCCAAAGTAGCTGGTGAGAAGTGTATACTTTATGGTAGAGAAGAGATGGTGACTTCAGGTTAGTTTTTTTCTTTTGTTATCTATCTGCAATTTTAATGGCTTAGAGAGGCTATTTATTTTCTGTACATTATCCTTTCAGTGTCTGAGGGCTTTTAGTAGCGTCCTACTTAATCCTGGTCTGTATGAAGACTTCAAAAGGTACCCACTTGTATGAACTTGTCAAAACTAACACTCATGTTCAGGTTTCTTATTTGCCTAGGCAAGCTAAAGTGTATGGTTCAGTTTATGAACTTTCCCTTTCTCTTATAAAAGGGAAGAAACTGGAAACTGTGGATAGTTTTAATGAGTATTTGCTGAAAGGATCCTTTGATGTTACTAAGATTACTCTCAGTGCTGGCACACTGCATTTTTTCTTTCTGTTTTCTTTTTTTTTACTTTTATACCAGCACTGTGACACCTTCTTCATGAGCTCTGGAGTACTGGAATTTTACTGGGACATCTAGCCTTCACTTCACATTATAGCATTGATTTTTGATTCCAACCTTGTATGTTGTCACAAAACATCCGTACTGCTATACAGGTCAAAGGAAGAGGAGGAAATACATTTCTCTATGAAAGGGGTACAAATTGTGGGGTGGGAAGAAAAAAAAAATTATTCCTCTCTCTTTTTTTAAATCTGACATGAGTCAGCCAGCAAATAATAGTGCTGTTGCATATTCTTCCTAGAACTTTGGGAGTTCCACTAGTAAAGGATGACTCCTGTATTAATAAAGTGCCTATGATATACTTGGTTTTGCCACTGAAGGTACTTAAAGATTTTTAAAGAAAAATCTCTCAAAGTAGATCTTTTGTATCTATTGTTGCACTCTCAAAGTTAGTCTAACTTGCAGTATCTAAGAAATTCTCAGACAATGTCTGTGCTAGCAGATAGTGTTGCCAAGTTGTAGGTTCAGGCTTCCGCAATAGCTCTTGACAGGATTGCATACAGATATGTTAATAGTGCAATGATTGAACACATTCTAGTTTTGAATGATGACTCTAGTCCTCTCCTCACCCTCTTAATTAATTGTGCATTGTTGAGACTTTGGATAAATAGCCGTTGGACTTCATCTGTGACAATAATCTGTATTTCCACCATGTCATTGCATCCTATGCCTCTTTTTGATCCCTTTTTATTATGTCAACCTCATGAGAGAATCCTATTGAAAGTTTTTTTTTTTTTTTTTTTTTGACAATGAAACTGTTTGACCCGCTCTTTTCTCAGTAATGTAGGGAGAAATTATTTTATTTCTCTCCTCTCGAATCCTCCAGGAGACTGGCAGCCTGAGATCCAGCCTAGTTCTCAGAAACCTCAACAAATAATTCAGATAATTGAAACTGAGGGTATTTGCTCTCAGGGTTTTTATCATGTCCTTCTCTAGGATAAATGATGTATGACTCTGACCCAACTCCAAATGACAATCAAGCATGTATGTCCAACAATAGAAATTATACATGGCTACCAAATTTTATCAGATGAAATTCATTCAAATGGGCAGCAGCTTTACCAGTTCTCATTAGGGACTTTGCAATTGGTTTTGTATTTCAGATATCGGGGAATATAACTGATTGCAACAACAATTGCCATTTTTTTTTAATTACCCAGTAGTGAGGCTAGGAATGTATTCCAGTAGTTACACACACAAGCTCATATGTACATCACATATTTATGGCTGTTCATACAGATCAGCATGGATGTGGATTTAATCTGGAATGGGTCTTGCATAGAACAGCTCAAAATGTTGCTTGGGTACTACTTGGGAATTCTGCAAGATGGATGCAATCTACCTTATTAGGGATAGTCCAAAGAAAGAAATCTTCGCTCTGAAGTGCCAGAGTAGATCTCTGGGAATGTGTCTGCCTTATTTAGCTAGAGCCAGTTCAAGAAAGGACAACATAGTATATTAAAGCATGGGTGTCAGTTTTGCAGCCTGGATGGTTCTCTGAGCTGAAGCTACTTGTGACCTCCTGCAGATAGTAGTGCTGGATGCGTATCCCTTCTTTGCACAGCATGCCTTGTCATTATATCATTATATCTTTTAAAAAGAGAATGTAATACTGTTTTGCATGAGGTGAAGTAGTGCTTGTTGGGAAAGAGGGAGCGTTAGCTGAGTTGAGATTCTGATAATCCTGCAAGGGGAATCAAGTGGACTTGTCTGCTGTTGATACAGGCCAGAAATTCTGAGCAGCAGAATGATAAGCACAGAAGGAAAATCATCTGGTTTCCTGATGAAGACTCTGGTACCAGTTATATACCAGTTATATACAATTAGAGCTCAGAGTTGGTAACACAAGTGGCAGCCTATGTCCTCTGTGATACGATCTGTTCTGAGACCCTCCCCGTGCTAGGAGAAGCCTGTTGTATTTCCTTGTTCACTGAAACTCTCCAGACACTGTAATGAAGATCCTGCATTTCCTCACAGAGAAATGATTGTCCAACCAAAACTCAAAATTGAAGCCCAAATAGCTCAGTTTGTCTATTTTTTTATGCATGCAAATTCAAATAAAAATGATTTCATGTAAGTCTACATTTAGTTAAGGAAGTTGTTTTTGAAATTCTATTTTCATAAATAAAAATAGACAGTGAGAACAAATTCAGTGTTCGATGTACCGTGGTGTATTTTCTGAGAAATGTAATAACTTTAATAGTACTAGTCATGGGGAAAAATAAGAGAATGCTATTTTATGTAGCTGAACACACGCAATTCTTTGCTGAGAAAACAAAGTTAAAAGACAAGAGGATCCCATCTTGTTATCTGGAGAAGGTCTTTACGAACCATACGGGATGTTGCGGTTTCTGCTGCATGTGGACCTCGTGAGAACTGTCCAAGAAATTCAGTGAAACTTCTGTCCTCTGCACCTGTGTAGTCAGAAGTTGTCACCATTCATGTACTTGTGCCTTATGTAGAAACACAGGTTGCCAAAAACTATCTGATGCCAAGTTCATTTTAGAATACAGTGATGTACAGTATTAAGACATGGAAAGCTGTCCCTCGGCTTTTTCACTAGTTCATGTCCTGAATATCAATACTAATGCAGGAGTCCTGATTATTATTATTATTATTTTTTTTAACTTACTCAGAGGAGTCACAACTGTTAAGACTGATTGTACTGCTGAAATGGCATGAAAGTTATTGGACTCTCTTGGTAATGTCTGTATGAGTACAGATAGAGGTGATAAACTTGAGGTGGAGACTGCGGAATTCAGGAAAGAGATGCAATGAAACAATGGACTGTCTTATCTAATGCAGTTTCCGCACCTGTTCTGTAGATGAACAGCAAATATATATTTGTGGATATAGTTGATACGTAGTGAAGAAGAAAATCTGTGTTTACAGGGTGAGGAAAGTGTCAAAAATCTGTGCTTTTGCTGAAACAGCATCGGAATTTTTGGGGCCATAGCAGGTCATTACTTCCAAGGTGCTTGAAGGGACTTTGACCCTCCCTGTGTTGGGAGTTTTTGTTCTGTTTTCAGGCAGAGGTCCCCAGGATACTTGTGAGTTTTTTGGTAATCTGTGATGTGTAAATGATGTTTTATTTTCTGAAGAAATAGCTTAAATTATAGAAATCTGTCATTCACATTTTGGAGATTAATTATAAGGTATTAGAAAAAATAATATGCATTTTTGAGAAAAAAAGGAAGCACTTCTGTGTACTTTTAAGTATTAGATTTTTCTCTCCCTCCTAAATCTAAAATTTAGATTTTACCTTTAAAATCAAGTCTTAAGTTTATATGGTGGCAGGTTTGCCATGTTTATACTAAAGATAAATCCATCTACTTTATCATCTACAGATGTTCTTTAAGAGCATAATCAGTTTATTTCCCTCCATTAAAAAACTCCCATCTTAATAGGACCTAAATTGTGTCATAATTAAACTAATCAGTTCTCCTATGAGCCTCTAGCTCAAGTATCTTTTGACTATTTATCAGTCAAAATGGTATATCTTACAGTAGAAATAATTGCTAGGAAAACGAGTGAAAAAATTGCTCTGATGACCATTTCACTTAGTGGCTCACAAGGACCAAGTCACAATTAATCTCTATCAATTTATTTTTATATTAAGTGCTCCCACCTTTTTTTTTTTTTTTTTTTTTTTTTGGTGTGTGTGTGTGTGTTTAGAACTCTGAAGGGAAGGTTTCTCTCCGAATCACAGATGGAGAGAGAATGTTCTGCTTTTTCCTTGAGAAAAACTTTTTTAGTCTTGTTAGTTTTGCTTGGCTGTTTTTCAGCAGAAGGGTAACATCAGAGATGATGATGATGGTAGGCTAAGACAGACATCGCTCCCTAACTTTGTCATATGTAGAAGAATTTCTCAATTTGTGATTCTTTAAAAGGTAATGGGGTGCACTCACAGAATCTTTTTATATGCTCTGTGCTAGTTAATTTTTCAGTTCTAGCTTTATAAGAGAGCATACAGAGCCCTCCCTGCAACTCTTCTGCGATGTGTGTGCTGTGTCAGGCAATCTGATGTAATTTAAGAGATGTATGGTTTGACTCTTACCATTTTAAAAAAACAAATAAACTAGTCTTGTGTGTCACCTTATAATTTGTTTTGTTTGGATTTAATTTGATTAAATATTTTAGGAATACAGAATAAAGTATTTCATGGATTCTGCTTTGAAATGGAACTGGGATGTACATGTTGTTTAACATGCATGCATATCATTAAACACCTCAGTTCTTTTCATTAAAACTACCTTAGTTATAAGTATCAAAAAAAAAAAAACCAAAAACAAAAACAAAAGCTGCTCCCCCAGAGCAGTTAAAGCAGAGCAGAAGCTGACTAAAGGAGAGTGAGGCAGCAGGAGCTAGAGGCTGCCGGGCTGGCCTTCGTGCCCCGTGCGCTTCATAGCCGGCAGTCACATCCCCTCCTGATCTGATTCTGTCAGCACTTGCAGGCAGGGTCACACCAGGGCAATACCCAAAGGGAAAACATCTTGGTGCTGTAGGAAATGCTTTTCTTGAATTGGTAGTCGGCTCTTTTTCGCAGAACTAATGCGACAACATGAGGCTCTAGGACAGCATGTCACAGACAAGCAGGGAATATAACCGAAGGCTTAAGAATGTTTGGCCATTAAAAATTCAAGAGCTTTTTCTGCACAAGTTCTGAGGCCTGCCCTGCTCTCTCTGTTTTTCCAAATTGCAATCAAAGTAATTATATTTCTGCTTAACTACATTTTCGGTATTTTCATCCTCTTGATATGTGTAGGAAAATAGATAATGTACCTGTCTGATTTCATAACAGCATTAGTAAGTTAATTTATTACTGTTTACAGTGTTATAACGATAGCATGCATAATGATAGACAGTAACTGAATATGTTTGAATAAGATAGTACTTTTGAAGGGTTTGTCTGAAGTCAGTGCAAAATTAGAAACAGCTTTAATTTGGAAAAATAAGATTCAGGTTTAAAAGTTGTTTACTTAAGAGTTGTTCCCTCCCTCCGTAAATACTTACAATTTAAAACATAGCATGCTAATCCTATCTAATTTACGGAAATCTGAGTTTGGATATCCATGTAATTTTTGACACAGGTATTGTAGTCTTTTACAAACTACAAAAACATTCTGAGACAAAAGTAGAAGTAATTACAGAATGTCCCTCAAATTGGGAAGAAGTAATTCTAGCTTTACATAATCTAAAATGTTTATCTTCTAAAGCTTAGTCTTACATTGACATAAAAGTAAAAATATGAAGAATTGAGTTTTACTTTTTTTTTTAACTTCTCAATATTGTTTACCATATTAAAAAAAAGAAGACAAACTATAGTTCAATTATAGACAGTTATGTTTGTGATTTAGGATAGTACTTCTGTCCATCAATAAAAATTTTCAGGGGAAAAAAATTATTATTCAGAAAAATGGCAAAGCTGTCTAATTTGAACTGATAAAGATCAGTTGTGTGCTCAATTTAGATAGTTTTTTTTTTTTTTTTTTTTAAGATAAAATTCAAATTATAATGCTATTGTAGTATGACCAATTGAATTGTTTTGCTCACAGCTGATTTTATTTTACCTGGAAGCATCTGTTGTTTTGGGGTGCTTTCACATCATAAACAAGATTCCTGAGCACTTGCAATCACTTGGAATGAAATAAAATTATGTTGTGGGAGCATAAGTTATGTGCTGTAGTGTAAAAGTTCCCGCAGCTTTCTTAATAATTCCATTAGGTGGCTACTAAATGTTCCCTTCAAAATAAACAAGGTCAAGATTTTGACCTTGCAGTGAAATGCTGTCATGAGTACCATGCAGTCGAGTAGTAGTATCCTAGGCTGTCAGTGAACACCTTACAAGATGCTCTAGGTCCGTATAACTCGCATTAGGGCTCTCACATTGCTCTGATTTCCACGGGGGCTACGAAAGACTTGCATTTTTACAATGAAGCACCCAGCTTACTATGATTTGTATTGTTGTTGTAGCTATTATAATAATAGTAGACACTAGTCTTTGAAATACAGCACTTGACTTGCTCCAAGGTCACAACCAGCAGCAGGATTGCCTTACATTGCCTTAACTCTTGGTAGAAAATTATATATTATATATTGAATTGTTAAGCCAAGCTTATGATTTCTGTCACTTGTGTTTCAGAAGATTTTTTTTTTAATGGTTTCTGGTACTCCCATGGTAGCAACAAGAGTTCCAGAGGTTTCTTGTTGACTGTCTTTGCTTTCAAGACCCTGTCTTTGTCCTTCCAACTATTCTTATTTAACTGCCGTCCTAATAATGAAGTCCAAGTTCTTGCTGCTTCAGTATCCGAGGAGTCATCTTTGCCGAATGTTTCTGAGGCTTCTCTGTTCTCTTTGAATGTGTCTCAGTGTTGTTTCTCCAGGGAGGAAAGCATCTCTGCACAAGAAGATACTGCTATCCTGAAGGGGATTATTATGGAAGGAGTAATAACTTGTCATGAGCTCTGAATTGAGATTTTTTTTTTTTCTTGAACTTAGGTAAGCCATTTTGTTCACAGAAAGAATTTTAGAGAGTTCAAATATTAACAGTATTACTAGCTGTTAAGGTAGGTTTGTGGAAATAAAGGTGAGTTAAATATATGCTGCAGATTATTTCCCAAAGATTACTCTGAGTTCCGTTCTGCTAACACACAGTTGGGATACCCTATTCCAGAGCCACTCCTCAGTAAATCTTTGCCTCGGCGTAGGTTGCACTAAAAGGAGTAGTAATTTTCATAGGTAGTGGTGGGATTTGTGGTTAGCAAAGGAGCACACTGGAGCTAACCCTGGCTCTGGATCAATGTTGTTCTACGCATACACGGTGATGAGGAACTTGTTTCCAGGAAAGAGGCTTTTTTCTATGGTGGTTGCTGACTGAGAACTGCATTTTGAGAAATGTTCAGATACCTTGCTACCATTTATAGAGCTGAATTCCCTAGAATTTAATTCCAGTTTTCAGAATCGCATCTTGCCTTTCAAGGTAATCAGAGCCTGAAGGACTCGAGTAGTAAGAAAGCGACTCTAAGGTTCCTATTGGGCTGCAGGAAGTGATGTGTTAAAGCTGGTTAAGAATTGCAGTTTTTCTTCCATTAATATCTCTTAACAGAAAAATTCACGTAGATCTGAATTGAAATAATAAAAAAAAAAACCTCTCAAGATAGCTCTAATTACTGGTTTATTTTCCCACCTGATCAAATCACTCAAAATTCTGTTTGCTCCTGAACTGCATTTTTCCAGTCTTATTACATTCTAGCACACGTAATCAACACAAATTTGACCTGAATTTGTGGAATAATCAGTGTCTTAGAGGTGACTTGAATGTTTTGATGCATGCTTTATGTAATAACTTGATGTTGCAGTGTTGTCTGAACTTCATAGTTAAGAAACAGTATAAGTGAAAGCTAGACCAAGACTTTATTAAAAAGGAATTTTGTTTATTTTGAAGCAATCCTTTAAAACTGGTAAAATAGCTTGTTAAAAGAATATTATAGGCATTGGTAAAGTAAAAAATAGAAGAGACAGTTGATGAACAGATTATTATTATTTTTGTAATTACTTAGAGGCAAGTTTTCATAGGAAAGGTTAATATGATTCTTAAAGTGTTATAAGCCTATGTCCGCTAGACATGCGTTGCAGGTATGTACATCACTGACTTTGTGTAACAGGCCAGGGTTACCTTTAATTTTAAAGTGCTTCTGCAGATGTTGAAATATATTACACATAGGGTAGACAGCTTGGTTAATGAAGGTGTTTAGTTTGATGAAAATATACTCTAATTCTAAGGGTTACATTTCCTATATGATTTTTTTTCCTATATATATTTTTTTCAAATTATCAGGCTTGATTGAAATTCCTCAAAGAAAACAAAACAAAATGCTGTAAATATGGAGAGAATAATGTGCCATACCATATGAAACAAATAGATTGACCTTAGCGGACCACAGGTTGTACTTTCACTGATGGCCCAGCCAGACGTGTGACAGATAATGCGTAGGAAAATATTCCTTATGTTGTGTTGGTTTTTGGATCTATTATATTTTTAAGCTTTTTTTTGTCTTCATAAAAGCTATACCGTATTACATATTTAACATAAAATTACACATAAACAATGTTTAATTCTGGTGAAGAATTCAGCTGAACTGGGGAAATGGAAGAGAAACAAAATTGTAGCATGTGAAAAAGATAACAGGAAAGCACATGTGAGAGCCTGTAATAATAGTAAAATCATTGTGATTTCATCTCTAACTCACACTTTCCACTTTTGATTTCGTATTGTTTTGTCCTTAGCAAAATTATAATATGAAATTTGTAGATATGATACAGTTTTATAAAGATATTCTAAATGACAAGATATGAGAATTGTTTTACTACTTTACTTCTTTCTGTTTATGTAGTGCTTTTTTGTGACTAAAGTTGCTTTGATATAATGTAATAGTAACTTTGCATGCTACAATTTGCTAAATTATATAGTGGTCTATTTTAACAGAAAGGTTCTTAAAAATGTGAGGCTGTGATATAGATGCAAACTTTATGCCTACAGGCAGATACTCCCATACAATTTTCTAAAATTAACTGGAAAAAAATAACTAAGGTGAGTGTGGACCTCGTCATTAGACTGACATGAGAAGTGATGTCTGCATTTTATCAAGACAGCATGGACACAGAATGAGTGGATTAATTCTACGTTTGGGTGAGCTGGCAGCTATATAAACCTCCTCCTGACTTTTAGAACTGTGTTAATCCTCCTCTCTGTTTATAATCCCTCCACAAGAGCAAGCAAGGTGAATGATGCTTTAGCTTAGATCAAGACAAAGGCATCTGACACCATTTGGAAATTGCCTGAAGATTTACTGTGCTGAATGTGACATTTAGGTTAGATTTTCCTACAGAGTAAGTGTGTGGAAAGAACAGACAACTTCAGAAAAATGCTAAAGGTTTGGGGTGTTTAGCTCTAGTTTACATTGCAGATAATTTGCATTTTAATTGATGGTTATACTTTTACTTTATGCTTTAACAAGTTCTAACTCTACCCAAGTACTCATCTAAGAAATAATTCCTTGGAATACCAATTTTTGGAACACTTTTCTGAGACTTTCTTTTGCAGGTTGTAGCATCTATATATGAAATTATATTCCCTTATTGGGGATTATTGAGCTGGATCCCTGCTCTCAAGATAAATATAGTTCTAGGGCAGAAGAGTTGTAGTAAAATATTATCTGTGAAAGTGATTTATCCATCTTCTCCTTTGTGATTCTTTTTGGTGATGAAGTTTGTAAGTCCACATGCACAACAACTGTATTTGCCTACCAAAGACACATAGACCATGGAGTCCTTTTAGCGATCTTGCAACTTCCCTTGCTTTCGTGGAGAGAGGGAGAGGAGTTATGCTTTAGCAGACAGCTTTTCACAGTTTTGCATTTCTATACTTCTGTTGCGTGTCAGTACTGTTGTTTAAGTGGTTAACAGGCAGAAGGCAAACTGAGAAACTTAAGCCCTTTTTTTTATGTTTTTTCTAAATGGCATGGCTGGCATGGTAAATTAAAGATCTTTGCTATTCTGTAAGGAAGCCTCTCTGGCACCTGTGGGTCACCTGGCACCCCATGGTGCCACCCTGACCACCATGGGGCGGCACCCTGTGAGCTCCGGAAAAAATCTAGGGATATCCAGTCCCAAGAGTTGGCCAGGTAAAGTCCTCGTGCTCCTTCCTACATTAGCCTTATCTGTAAGGCGGACTCCACTGAAGCACAGAATATTATGCTCATCTTGGTTTATTTCATTAGCAATTCTGCCTTTGCCTTTGTCCCACCATTCCTTATAATAAACCAAGTGCTATTTTTATCGAGGTGACCTCTATAAAAGAAAAATCTTTCAAAAACTGACATAATTGTTCCATGACTCCATTCCTGGGTAATCAAAAAAATAAGCTATCCCATATTCAAATAAGCTATTCATAATATGACCCAGAGGAGAGAAGAATAAAATGGTGTTTATTCTATGTGGCTTGTTCAGAAATATGAAAAAAATCACCCTTAATTATAATACTAGAAGGTCTGGTAGTTAATGTGTTTTGGAAAGAAACAAACAGTAGTGATAATATGAAATTTCTGACAGTTCTGAAATTTTGAGATGCTTTCACAAACTGTGGCTGGAAGGTTGTACCCATAGCCGTGAAGCTTTTAGGGGCAGAAAAATTTTAAAGCTTCTTTAGATAGCTCAAAGTTGGGAGCATCCAAAATATTTTTTTTTTCCTGAAAAAAAATCTATGCTGGCTAACAGACTTGGAGTAAACATATCTCTGACTGTAAATCTTTTATTCTCTTTTTTTCCCCCTAATTTTGCAAATAGTGCAATGAGTTCTCTTGCACTGAAAAACAAGAGCAGTAGTAATTGTGATAATGATTTCTCTCAGAACATGACTTCTGCTCTCTGCACTGAAAAAAAAGAATGTATTTCAAAAGTAGTTTTGGAACAGATAAAAGGCCAAAGTGATTTTTATTTTTGACATCCTTTAGGTTGTTTATAAACACACCTGCAGACAAAGGAAGTGAAGTTTTGGTTCCATCATCCTTTTAAAGTACTTAGGGAGGGCCTCTTGAGCCTATAAATGACAACACAACATCTATGGCCTGCGAGGGCATTTCCTATGAACTCAGTTTTATTTTACACTATTTCTGCTATTTCTGCTCTACGCTTCCCCTTGGCTTGATCCTAGCTGCACTCAGTGTTTCTAAAGCTATGTAAGATTTTGACATTTAGAATAAAGAACTGTCCTCCAATTTCTGTGTTACTTAAAAGCATGCAGATTTTTAACCGGAGGTGTTTGAAAATCAATTTATTCGATACTGTATGTGCATCAGTTGGACTGCTTACTACTCCCTTAAATCATTTTTGACAGATTAAGATCTTTTTAGATTTACAATGCATGCTTATGATATCCTTTTCTTAGTTGTCTGCTCAGCAAATTGATTAGTTAAAGTGGTCCTCATTTTTTTTCTAGATGGGTCTGAAAAATATGCATGTGGGACCTCTACTTCACAAAGGGAGAGCAGTTGGAGGTGTTTGAAAATATGATGTCTTTTCCAATTAAAATTACAATAAAAGCTATTTGTTATCTTTTTTTTTTAATAAAACTGCCTGTAGAAAAAGAATACATTACAGCAAAAAATGTGAGATCTGACACATTTTTACCAAAAATAAAAATAGGAAAATCGATCCTTTAATGTATTGCCCTGTAAAATTCAACACTGTAAAGCTTCTTGTTCCAATTTCCCCTTGTAAGCTATGGATCTCCTGTGTTTTATTCTCAGCTGCTATGGTCAGGAGTGCCTCAAAGTTTCTGGAATACCTAGGTAAAGATCTTTTTGCTTTTAGACACAACTTGTCTAAAACTGTAGTTTTTAGAGCTGGTGCCTTGTTATTTTAATTTTCTAAAGTTATTTCAGAATGAACTTCAAAGTGAAAATTCTCGTAAGTGCTTTTTGCTGTATCTTAATGGTAATGTATTATTTTTTTCAATGAATGACAAGTATGTTATGTTGATAAAGGGCCTACCAGGCTCTTCTGGCCAGTCTTATTTTAGCCTCAACTTTTCTTATTAACCTAAAGCATTCAGATCTGGTAGGCTGAGAGTTTTGTGCAATATTCAGAGAAACTGCATTAGGGGATAATACAGGTTCAGTATTCTCTATCCCAATTCTGAACAGTTTATCATTTTTTTTTTAAAAATAAGAAGTTGTGTACGTATCCCACTTAAGAAATCTTCCAAAAGCTCTGTGACATGACTGATACTATGGCAGTAAGTGTGTGGAAGATGTACTCCTTTATGGAGCATTTCCTATGGGAAATAAAGGTGTCCGGAGAGGATCTATTTGAACCTCAATAAGAAAAGCTGTTTGAACTCTTACAGCTCTTCCTGATTTAATAACTTAGATGGTTTGTCAGAAATGAGGTGCAGTTTCGCTTGTCACTCTTTCTGGGGTGACATGGGAAAGTGGCAACAAGTAAAAGAATATTCCCTAAGTAAACAGAAGAGCATCTTAAAACTTCTGTGAACATCTAGGGAAAAGATGTTCTGGATTTTGTTGTAAAAGCAATTTCATGCTTCAATTAATTGTTAGTTAGCAGGTAACTGAGATGCTATTATTTCATTGCAGTGTTCTTTTATGCATTTTTACTGCTGCCCTACATTTATGAAGCTCAGGAGTAGTCACATGAATGTATTCTCAGATTTTCATCCTGTATTGTTGCTAAGGAAACATCATCTTTAATACCGTATCCTTGTCTGCAGCCTGTCTGTGTTAATCAGTGCTTGTTAATGCCCAGGACAAAACAGCAAGAGATAGAAAAACACAGATTTTTTTTTTTTATTATTATTATAAAAGCAGGTTGTTGTGTACTGTTCTCCTTCAGTATCCCTTGCCATTAAAAACCTAACACAAATTGGAAGGTCATACCTATGTCGCTGTTGTCATCAATAGGTCTGGTGTTTACAGCTTTTATACTATTTTGAAGAGGAAGATATTAATAATTAACATCATTTATCTAGCATAGGTATCATACAATGCATTGGTCTGTTCAAAATATTGGCAAATGTTTGAGGGCTATTCTAGAAGGGAGTAAAAATCTATTTGTGTATAAAATATAAAAGAGATGTGAACTATATTAGTGATCTTATTTTACAGGCTAGACCTAGATGTGGTATTTTGGTATTAATGGCTGTGTATGTTTGGACTCCTTAACTGTTTATACTCCAGCAAAGAGCACCCAAGGATCTCCAGTTCTCTCAGAAGTTCTTGGAGTCTAGTTCTTGGGGTTTGATCCAAGGTTTAGGATGGGGAGCTCTCATTTACGGATGAAATGGGCAGGACCTGGATATTAAGGAGGAGTATTTCCCATCTGTCCTGATAGCCACAGCTGGTGAGATAAAATACTTACAAGTAGCTCTTCAACCTGCCCTTCCCTCTGCAATGTGAAACAAATTTTGGAGGAAAGAGCTTGCAGGTGATTGTGAATTCTACAATATTCTGTTGTGATTACAGACTTCGGATGCTGGTTTGTGCTGTGTGATCTCATATTAAGGCAGAGCTTGAGCTCATTTGTTTTAGCCAATATTTTATATCATGATACAGGATGAACTATACTGTGATATTATCAACTTGTTGTTGCAATTTTTTTTTAATAGAGAACAGTATGTTTACTAGCTACGCTTAGAATAGAGTTAGTTGTCAAATTTGGGATTAGGCTGTGTTAGACGTTCTTTGCCTTCTCTCATAGCATGGAGTATGATTCACTGGAAATCATCCTTACTTTTTCCTCTGTGCAATTCTTTGGGCTTGCGGGTTCCTGAGCCTTTAGTGCCCTTCACAGTGGCTGTCCCTGCTCTCTCTGATGCACTGGAATGTTTGTGGTTCCGGACCACAGTTCTAAGCATACGGAAGTGACTGCAAGGTGCTGGGAAGTGTTTGGTGAGGTGGAGTTGTACAGGATGTCCTTGCAGCTGTGTCCAGAGTGACTCTTCAAAGCTTTGCAAATGAAGTGGCTAACGAACACATGGTTGTGGAATGGCAGGCCTAGTCTGTTTATCCCTGCTAGTATTTCTGTGTTCTTATGATTCATTTGCCTGAAATTGCAGATTGCACTAATAGCAGAGCTGAGTCTGGGATTGGAGAGTGCTGACGTCAAGTTTCATGCATCAGTCATAAGACTGCTTTATTTTTACCTTTTCTCTTTGTTTCAATCTCTGATTTTCTTTTCTTGCTTTCTCTCTTCACTTCTTTCCTCTTCTTGCATTTTTCTTGCATTTTTTTCCACTTGACCTTTGTTTCCCCATTCCATAGTGTCCTTGTAAAATTAGATCCTTTTGAATTTAACATTTTATTCTGCTGCAGGTGCCTTTACTGTTTCCCCATACTGTGCATGCTCTGGGAAGGGATGTGCAAGTTGTGGTCAGGACTAAGTAGCAGAGCTGGAGAGATGTGCTAAGCTTTGTTTACCAATTCCTTTTTGCACTCTTTTTTTAGTTATGAAGTTGCTGTATCAAATAAGGAAGGAGCAATAAAGCCAGAGAAATAACTGATATTGATGAAAAGCAAAGTGAGGAAAAGTTGTTTGGTTGATCCCTGGTTCCAAGGATAATTCAGAGTAGTGAGGAAGAGGAATTCCCAAAGATAATTCCCACTTTGTAGAAGCTTTGAAGGTTAAAAGCTACTCTCTTTGCAGATGTGCATGTGGGATTTGTTGTGCAATATCTAAATATCTAATAATATCTAAAACATTGTGTTATAATAGAAAAATGCAGAAGTACCTGGCATGGTATAGCATGAAGTATTGAAAAATAAGTAAAATTCAATGCAGCTGGCTCTTACTCTTTTGATAGATTAAAAAGAATCTTTTGAATTTGATTGTTTTCTGGTCATTTCCTGATTGCTTTATCCTGCCTGTTTCTACCATGCATATAGACTGCTCTTGTCTTCACCCTTTTAGTTTCGTTTACCAAAATCTATGTTCAAGTGTCAAATCTTACGATTGTTGCCAGGTGCGTCAGGTCTCTCCTTCCCAAGTAATGGTAGGACACAGTACATGTTCACAGTTTGGCCCTCCAGTCCCTCAGCACAGTCCTCTTCATTTTTTTTTTTTGGAGGGGGGGGAGCGAGGTTGGGTTGTTGTAAAGTCAACTTAGCAAAGTTACGTAGTCACCTCTCAAAAGCTTGTCTTGTCTCCCATAGGACATTTCGTGAATCACTTTGGCTTGCCCTACCTGTCTTGTGTAGAATTTTATGAAACATCTCGGTTAGTTTGCTGTTAAAGTATGTTTTTCTTTTTTTACTTTTCTGTGTTATGACATGAATCACCAGACCTCGTGTCCTCTCTTGCAGCTTGCTTGCATGACCAAAATAAAAAAACTGTCTTCATGACTAATGTGCTCTTTAGCTTGGTCCTTGATTTGACCAAGCAATTGTGAAGATCCTCTATGGACTTTTCTTAAAGTTGATATGTCAATCTTTCAAATTTCTACAATGTTAGCAATATAAAAAGTAAATTATAGCTGGAAATCAACTAGCTCTAGTTGGTGATTTTCATCTTGCTAAAATTTGCCATCTAGTCTAGGCTAATCATGCTTTGGCTTGCTGCACATTTAGTGGAGAGGTACCTTCAAAAGGCTATTCAATCCTCTCATGAAAAAGCCATCAAATAATATTTGGAATTAAATGCCTTGGGACAAGCATTGGGAAGATATCTCTTCTCATTGACAACTAAGCCCTACTTTAGTTCTGTATGCTTTGTCTTTTTGTTTTAAAATGTCAAATGACAAGAAAGGGAAGATAGATATTTTTTAGTGCATGAACATCTGGCTTAATTATATTTTTTGGAACAGAAGTATAATGAGTATTGGAGAGTTTCATTGGAAAAAGGCTTGAAGATTCAAACTGGAGAATGGTGAGGATATGGACTGTATTAAAGGAAGTTTTACAGCTAATGTGAAATTCATGATACAAGATAACAAGCTGATGTTAATGAAAAGTATTGTTAAATCATTTTTAAGGAGTAATATTAACCTCCAAAATAGACAAATGCAAAAAAAAAATTCATGCAAAAATATTTTTGTGTTTTAAATGGTTTACTTTTTTTTTGGCAGCCTGGCTTTGCATCCTGAGCGTGTGTTGGTGGCAACAGGTCAAGTTGGAAAAGAACCGTATATCTGTGTGTGGGACTCGTACACTGTGCAAACTGTATCTGTTCTGAAAGATGTTCACACACATGGTATAGCTTGCTTGGCTTTTGATTTAGATGGTCAGGTATGTAATTAACATTCTTTTTTCAAACACTTAAACTGTTTATCTGTTGGAAGTCTTGTTTATAGCTTTTTCTTTTTTAAGGAAGTATATTGACTTGGGTTTTATCTGCTTATTCTCAGGTCCAGAAAAATGTTGGAGTTAGTAGTGACTGACAAATTTTTACATTTGGCAAGAAAAGTGTAACTTCAAAAGAGATTTGAATGAAGATGAGGTGATAGGGATATTCTTCAAGGTACAGTCAGGCCCAGGGAGGCTGTAAAATCTTTCTCCCTCCCTCCCTCTGTCTCTCCCTCCCTCCCTCTGTCTCTCCCTCTCTCTATTTTTTTCTCATTTCAGTGCTGGGGACCCCAGTTCAGGGCTGTCCCACACGGCTGAAGGCAGTTGACTTTCCCCGTCTTGTGTGCAGAGCTCTGGCCATCTTATTGTGATAGTGATCTCAAACACCAGATGTTTTTGGGCAGTGTCCACTTGTCTGTCATGCATTTTGCATGTGCTCATGGCTTTCCTTATTTCAACCACCTATTCAGCATAATATAAGTGCAAAAAAGTGAGGAATAAAAACAAAAGACAAGTAGATTCGCATTCATCTATCTGGATCCAAATAAAAGAAATAAATTGTGTGGGGTTGCAGCAATGTTATTTCACAACGTTCTCTGAAATTACTTTCCACAGTAGCTGTGTATCAGGGAAGTTGTTCTACCATACGCTTGTGCCTCCTATGAGTAGAGAGGCTTTTTTGGTTGGTATATTAGATCAGAAATGAGAAATACATGTTAGTTGAATAGCTGAAGAAGAGGTACTAACTAGGGAAGTCTTTCCTGCAATAGTGCTTGCCTGGTCTTATGCCGCACTCCTTCCTTCCACTTAACCTTGCCAGGTGATCTGCAGATTTAGCTATGTTCGCAATTCCCCCAGCTTGCCAAAAAGGACAATTTCTGTTATTTATTTCTGTATTCCCATGTGAAGATTGGAGAGCCCATCTGCTGTCCTTACCCGTGATATGAAGTGGAGCAATATTGAACATTAATAGTGGAAAGCTAGGTTGTATGTGTTGGTTTTGTTAAAACATCCTGAAATTATTGTAGGAAAGTTTTGAGTTGTTATAATGATGCTTTACACCTCTCAGTTTTACAGCTTTTTAGAATCGACTGCTTTCTAGAAGACTATTTCTATTTGGCAATAACATCTTGGTCTATGTCACTCTTGTCTGTATAAACCCTTGTCTGAGTTCCTCACATGGACAGTGAACCTTCTTGATTGAAGGTGAAAGTTTACCTAAGATCATTTGTTGGACTCCATGATTAAAGTTTCTAAGAAAGAAAGTAGGTATTTTCTGTGTGTATTGGAGAGATTTGACTGTAGAATTATGGATTGTTCAAGGAGTATCCATAGATCTTATGCACTGATTTTTTTTGTTTAAAGCCATAACTGCGCAGAAGCTAGCATATCTGCTTACTTCAGCATTTCCATAAGGTCACCTTTTCCAAAACTGTTGAATTTTATTCTCAAAGGGAAGTTTGATACAGGTTTTTCAAGATATGTGTCATCAGAATTGTTTCCTTATAAGAACACAGTAAAATATAACTTAGATCTGCAGAAACAGAAAGATCTGTTTGCTTGCGTCTTGTCTTTGAAGAACATCAATTAATCTCCCTTTTGAGTAGTAGGTGTTTAAGCTTGGACCTGGTCACAAAATGTGTGATGTGTACTAAGCAATGGTAGAAGTAGCCTGCTGTGATGGCAGTGCTGCCCTCGGAGTGTTCGGCAGCATGGCCAGAGCTGAGTCTGGGCCTCTTCCCAAGGACGCTTTCTCAGGTGCAACAGAAAGGCTGGGCTTGGCAGCATCTGAATGCTTGAAGCTGTCATTAGTAAATAAGAAATATATAGATCACTTGCATTTATCTTTTTCTTCCCATGCTTTTTGAGCTTTTCGGGCAGTAAAGAAATAATATTAATGGAAGTGTAAGTTTTGTTTTTTGTTTTTGTTCTTTGGTTTTCAAACTCACCTTGATGATAATCTACGTAGAAATTAAAACTATTTTTTCTGAATATGTATACTAGCTATTCAACAGTGAAAAATCGGTATCAGAAAGATTTGCAGTTTTCATCTGTCAAAATTATGATGCTGAAATTCATGAATAAATAATAAAAGATTTTACTTCCTTAAAAAAATCACTATACAAATTCATTTTATATAGTTTTTAATACTGCTACATTTTTTTCTGATAAGAATTTACATAGCAAAATAACATTTTCAATGCTTAACAAAGGTAATACAATTGGCTGTTATCTATTCTGATCAATGATTTGTGTAAAGTAGTTTTTGCAATGTCTTCACAGATGAGAATAAGATCTTAAGGTTTAGAGCATTAAAAGATCTTAAACTTTTTTTTTCCCCATATTTTCTTGGAATGATTTTTGCTCTTTTGGGTTTTATAGTTTAATAGGCTTCAGATTCTTTATGTGTATATACTTGAGTACACTAATCCTTTAGAGAAAGTTGTGGGCATTGTTAGATTCTGATTTGGTAAAGAACTGAGTTATTCATGCATATTTTGAAGATGCAAACAAAGTACTCTTTCACTTAACTTGAAATTAACTTGAAAATTTTCACTAATTGTATAATAAAATAAAAACACAAATAATTTCATTAACCTCAGTGATATTTGTTTTTTTCTGTAATTTGCCCAGATTGGTGCTTATACATAGTAAATTGACACTATGTTATTATATGAGATGATGTTAATTTTTTATAATCATGATGCAATGGAATAGATATTGATTCTAATTCAAATTTATTGTGATTTTTGTTATCCCTCAAAATTATGACTCTAACCTTCCTTTAATGTTTTGAGTTATTTGTATTTATTTATTTAATTTGGATATTTTTAGCGTTTGGTCTCAGTTGGTTTGGATTCAAAAAATACAGTATGTGTATGGGACTGGAGAAAAGGGAAGTTGTTGTCAATGGCACCTGGTCATACAGACAGGGTAAGTATAACTAAATGGTATGTTAATGCAATTTTATTCTGTTAAGATGCTAAAACATGGCTATCTTTTAAAATACATTCGAGATGTCTCAAATACAAGAGCTTTGTCTGAACAAAAGTGATTTTGCACTATAGAGATTGATTTCATTTGCGTGAACTTTAAAACTGCATATATAACTTTAAAATACTGCATATTTAAAATACATAAATCTTCTAAAGTAAAACTTGTAACTCATTTTTGTATGCTTTTTGTGACTATGGGTGGATATGGTGGTACTTGACTATAATTCAAAAGTGGAAAATGATAATCTATTATAAAAACATAATCTCTTAGATTTTCTAATTCATAAATCAACTTCTATGCTATACTAACATATTTTGTACTTATGTTGGAGGGAAAAAAAATATTTAAAACATTTCAGAAATGCTTCTAAATATGTTTTTTTGTTGTCTGTTGATCAGTACAGAGCATATGGTCTTCTAATTTGATATAAATTGTTACTGTTTTCCTTCCTGCTGCTAGAAAATCCATCTCTGATGTTCTTTCTTTTTTATTATTACAGATATTTGATATTTCTTGGGATTTGTACCAGCCAAACAAGCTTGTCAGCTGTGGTGTCAAACATATCAAGGTAATGAAATAAGTATTTATAATGTATTTAAGGTATTAGTTTATACTGTGTGAAATATGTGAAAAATAGAATCTAATAGGAATATATCATTATAATATAAAAGTTTCTCTGTAAGAATAATATTCTTATGTTCTAGTTTGTACTTCATTATCCTAGACATTTTACGATGTAGAGGGAAACAGACCATCTCACAACAGCCCTCTCAAAGTCATCTGCAGTTTAACAGATAGAAAAGTAGCAGGAATGAGACAGTCAGGATCATGATGTATAATGCTCATGATATAATTTAAAATGTAGATAGTCTGAAATACAATGTTTAAGATCTCAAATAGTATAAGAGAATTTAGAAAAAAGTACGCTGATTTGAGGTTGGTATTTAAGTTTCTGATTCTCCTTGAGAAGTTAATGAATGGTCACACTGATGAAATGAATTGAGAAACATATTTTGCAGTTTGAGAGAATACAGGAATATAGTGTAAAGATAAAGAAAAATACTTGATCTTAATCCTTTTTCTGTGCCCTGCCTGTGTCATTTTGAACAGCAGAGTTATATTACCCCTTAGAGGATTCATAATTTGGACAGTTCACACATTTTCAACTTGATCATTTTGTAGAGCCATTCTGATGCTTTTGTTGCATGTACCCACAAGCAGCACAAACAGTTCCGCTCTCTGCCATGAGGATTATCGGTGCTCAACTGCCACCAACTGTGAGCTGTCACTAGCTTCTTCCCTGGACTGTCCATCTTCTGTCTTACCACATAACAGCAGTAGGTGGCAGCTTGAAATTCTGCATTGCCCTTGCATCTAGCTTTACACAGCAGGAAAATTATGTTGCTTTTTGTACACTGAACTATTAGGTGAATATGCAGGAATTATTTATTGATTTAGCATACTGTTTAGTGTTTTGTTTAAAAATTTTCATGAGCTTTATTAGTAATTACCTTTTTCAGCTTCAGGATCTGAAAAAGACCATTATGCTGCTACTCAGCTAACATTTGCCAACCATAATGTAATATATTTAAGGTGGCTTTATGTTGTCAATACTTATGTTTTTAGTCAAGAAAAAGTAAATTTTAGCAACTTTTTAGGATTTAAAAGCATTTAAAATTATTGAGAACATTTTAAAAACAATGTGCTTCCTTAAAGACAACTTCCTAGGATTCAGGTTTTTATTTAGAGTTAAAAGTATTTTCATCAGGCAAGAAAACATTCCTCTGTATTTCTTTAGATATCAAATAATTATATTTGTATTATTGTTTGTTACCTCACAAAACATTTTAAGCAAACTGTAAAATGATTTAAGGTATTTAATTCTTTTTATCGTGTCTGGTTGTCTAATTATACAGTAGTTGTGCAGGTACCTCTCAAGCAACAACATAATCGTGACTCCATGAGTTGTAGTTAAAGAAATAATGGATGTGTCTAATCAGAGTATGGTTATTTTGAATTAAATATTGTTAGTACAAAAATGTTTTCACTGATACAATGCTACATTATCCTATACTAATTGAGTTCTCTGCTCAGAATTTTGAATAGATTATTGGTAAGAAATAATCTCATTCTGAAATGTAGTTTAGTAAACAAGTAAATGGGGAGGATGCATGACGCAATGTGAATGTAACCTGTTAGCAGTGATGAAAGAAATGCACTCATGTTTAGCAAGGGATTACGAGTTCTGCCCAGCAGCCTGTTGGCTTTGCAGCGTGCGCTCCCATGTGTGCATGGGAGGCTCTGGCGGGAATGGCGAGTGCTGCTTGTCTGAAGGGTTGTCAGAAAGTAGAGCATAGCTGGATATCTGCTGGGCAAGTACTGTCTTCTGACAAGAGATTTTGCATCTTTGTCAAATTCCATCTTTGGTTTAGCAGTCTGTAACACATATTGCATCACCAAAGGGGAAATTCATCCTTACATTACTGGTATAACCACATGCTGACAGCTTATTAGAAAGATCTCATAAGTGTCTGCCTTAGATGACTGCTATATAATCAGTGTTTCTGAGTCTATAGCAAAATGAGTTGCTTTCAAACAGAATGCATGGCAACCCTATCTGAAACTTATGTACTCAAATCAAATATTGGATGTTTAAAGTAACATCCAGCACTTTGCACTGCACTGCAATGCAGCACTTACAAATAGAAAATGCTCCACTTAAGCTCAGCTAATTCTGTTATGAAACCCTGTTCAAAAATTATTGAAAATGTGGACAATTGAAAAATTACAAATTACAATTACAAACTTAAATCTGTTTTGAAACTGGGACAAGGAGCTCCTGTCCCAGTCACTAGTCTACTGCTAGGTTTTGTGGAAAGATGACGTTGTTTGGTTAAATAAAAATTTGTTAAACAACTGGAAAACTGAAGTAGAGAGAAGAGTATGGAAGCTCATATCTTCTGGAGGCAAAGCACTTTTCTCTTAGTTAAATTAATAACATATAATCATTATATCTTACAGTTCTGGAGCTTGTGTGGTAATTCACTGACGCCAAAACGTGGTGTTTTTGGCAAAACTGGTGATCTCCAAACTATATTGTGCCTGGCCTGTGCAAGAGATGAAGTAACATATTCTGGTGCACTTAATGGAGATATATATGTATGGAAAGGAATCAACCTTGTACGGACAATACAGGGAGCACATGCTGTAAGTATCTATGTTTAAATTTCATATTTGATGATTTATTTAATCTCCCTCCCTCCCTCTATGGTTGATGCTGGTAGATATACTGAGTATTGGATTGAGTGCAACATTTAGATCTCTATTTATACATTATATCTACCATTATAGTTGATGGTGGTTTAATCAATAATCAGTAGAGTCAGAAATGCATTTTTATTTAACTTTAAATGAGTATCTGTGACTATTCATTTATCGTTGCTTAGGTATCTAGTGCTGTTTAGGAACTGCCCTTGCTTTTCTGAATTGAGTCCTACTAGCTGATTATCTGATAGCACTCTGCACTTCAGTGTTTGTACCCTGTCACCTAGGTCACTTGTAGGCACCTATGTTTAGCCATTTTAAATTGGCTCAGTCACTCCTTACTTATCTTGCTATCTTTTACTGCACTAATTCAGCTTTTTAGAACAGTATACAGCTCTGAAAAGTGAAGACGTAGTAGTTCTGTTTCAAATGTGCTTAGTAACTTTTTATTTATAAGAAACATATGAAATTATTTTTTCTACTTTTTTTTTTTCAGTATTCTTTCATACCATATGGTTTTATGATACAGACTGGCAGGAAAAAACTCCTCGCTTAATGTTTCAAAGTCCAATTTGCACATGCCAAGCTATGATAGTCCTTTCTTCTAATTGCAGTAGGGCAATTTAGTGCAAGACTCAACTTTCAAGGTTGTCCATGTATTAATCAAAAGCAAAGCACCCTTTTTCATGTTCTTTGAACTTATAATCCTTGTAAATGTCAAGATGGTGCTATATTATTTGCTGTTTGAAGATTGTTTTTTAATTTCGGAAAGCATTGTATCTTCTAGGTATTATTTGAGGCTGTACCCTCATTAATTAATTGAAATAACATGGGAATTGAATTCCTGTGGTCTAATTTTGAAAATCTGAGTAAAAGCAGTAAAAGTTAATTTTCTTTTTACATAAGAAAAAGAACCTGTATATCATTCATAAGAATATTTCTATTGCATTTTCTAGTATTTCTCATAAAAATACTAGAAAAAAATACTCATTTTCAGCTGAATGTGGCAGTTGATGCAGGGAGATGCATGTAGTTGATGCAACTAGATGCATGTAACTGAAATATTAAAACCACTCTCTTTATATTTGGTCGGGGTAAAATGGAGAAAGTGATGCATGATCTGTGTGTGAGATTTCAGTCAGTCTGTTGTAAGATGACCCTTCTGATTTACCGATGACTTAAAAATGGGTGCTTATTACTAGTTCAACCCATTTAAAATTATTAGCTATTTTAGAAAGCTGTATAATATGACAGTGTCTCTAACTCTGAATAAAAAGTAGAGTTTATTAAGAACATAAGTGTGAGGAATGTATCCTATATTCGATTTTTTGCCTTTGAGATTTCTACCCACATATATATATATATATATATATATATATATATATGTATGAACAAAAACAACAAAAAAGCTATGTGCATATATCCTTCTATATGCACCCATTGGGACATGTAAATTTATTCACTAAGGTCCGAGTCAAAAGCCAGAAAGTATGAGGGAATATTTTAGCCTCCAATCATTCTCTGATTATTAATCTATACCTTTGGAACCTCCCCTTTTTTTTCCTTTATTTTCTTAAGGTTACCTGGATATTTGCTTTTTAATATTGAAGTTTGGGAAAAGTAGTTTCTAAATGGTTTAGATTGCATACACAGACCTGGACTCCCAAAGGAAGCAGCATACTTTGTTTTCTGTCTAAAACTGATTAGGAAAATACCTTTCCATCCAGTTCAGTGCTGTAAAAGGCCTCTGTCCCGTGTATCCACCTGCTTCTTAGCTGTTTTAATATGAAAAAGCCCAATCATTAAACACAGGACGGTGAGAACTTCTTGCAGCCTTGTCTCATATGCTGTGTAATTTCCTTGCTGAGCACAAGATCAAATTTGAAGTGCTCTCTTCCTTATTCTTATCTGTAGCACAAGCAGACAAAGCTCAGGTGACCTTGGAGTAGGTCTCATCTAACCTTCTATTTTTGGCCGTGTCCTTTCGGGTGAACGGGGTTGTTCTCAGCAGTAGGTACACCCATCTGTGACTTTGCAAGTCTTTTCACAAGAGATTAGAATTACTACAAATCTCACCAATTTAGGAAAATACAATAAAATCTCTAGCTCAAAGGATAATATTGTCAGTCTGTTGTAAGCACAAGATAAAAGTTTGGAATATGAGTGTCTCTACAGGCATACTAATAAGCTACAAAATTAATATAAAATATCTGTCAAATGATAAATTATGTCATCTTGTCTGTTCCGTTAAAAGAAAATGCATGGAGATGATAATATTTGTGATATGAATATGTTACTGTCAAAGGCATAGAGTGAGCATGATAGGGAATTGGGACAGATCATTCATTATTGCCTTCAGTGTGATCCTACTGAAATCCTCGTTCTTCTTTCACACTTGGTTCCTATCCTTCATCATCACTCCTTATCAGGCTTGAATTATTTGAGGGAAAAAATAAAATTTATTTGAGGAAACCTATCTCATTATATGCATAAAGCACCATGTATTCTTTTCTTGCAACATAAATAGGAGGGATGTGAGATCCAGGAAAATGTTTTCTGAAGTGTTAGGGGTTTGAGGACACATAGTCTGCCTGGTTGGTGGTAGTCTCTGTTAATGCAGCAAACAGGTTTTCAAAGTTTTGGCCAACATTAGTATTACTACCTTAATTGAAGAGATATTTTTCACTTTAATAATAATAATACAACGTGAAAAACAAACAATGATGCCCCAGTGTAAGTAACAGAGGAAATAGATAGCAGCCTTAACATCAGCAGACAAAATAAGAATTAACAGGTAAACCACCAAACTATCTGTCTCCTGTCATAGTAATACAAAAAACTGTAGACAGAAGAAAGAAGAGTTGCTGGTAGATTCATATTGGAGTTTAACTGGGAAATGAAAAGGTGGAAGCAAGGGGCGCATTGGAATGAAATGGGACTTCACTTGCAAGAGGACTATGGTTCCATCAAACGTAGAAGTAGGAGTGAAAAGGAGCAAAGATGAAAATGAGCAGTAGTTAACAGTAAAAGCATGGCACTTATATACGAAGAATTTTAGATAGTAATGGAAAATTGTGGATTTTTTTTTTTCTAAAAGTCTCTTTCCTGAATAACAGCAGTAATAAAAGTTTTAAAAGAGAAAAGGAAAACAGGGCAACATGAAAGTATATGTAAACTTGCTGGCAGCGGCAATACTTCAGGAGATTATTTGTAAGCAGTAAATCTGATTCTGTAAAGCTAATATTCATACAGAGTGGTTTAAAATAAAAAGGCATTAAGCATATGTCACACTTTTATGTTACTGAAAAGAGCAAACAATAGAATCTTCTTTTTATTATCATTATCTTATAAGTGCTACATTTGAGGTAGCTCAATTATTAAGTATATTAAACATACACACAAGATGTTACTTAAGTACTAAAACCAAACAGTATGCTTATTTTAAAAACAGTTTATCTTCTAAAGATTTTTGTGTACTATGCTTTTGCCTTGCATGGTAAATGTCCATGAGATGCTTTCTCAGCAGCTGAATAATTTAGTTTGAGATAGTGTTTCCGAGGTACACATTAAAGTTGTGTGGATTGATGTCAGAAACTGAGGTTAAATAACAAGCTTGAGGTTAAATAACAGGCACCCTGTTAAAACTACTGCACATCTATGTTGGTTGGCTGAATGCTGATTAAATATAGATGGAAACAATATAACGAAGTTAAATGAATGGTTTTAAGCTGTTATCATATAGCAACACACAAAGTCTTGCAATATTTTTCTTCTACTGCTTAGGCTGTTCATGAATTTAAAAGGTGACTGTCCACTTATTTCAGTCATGAGAGGCATATAGACAACTATTTTTTATTTGTTATAGTATAGGTACATTCTCAATTAACTGTTTTGGGTGTAATTTGTTAAGAAGTTTGTATTTGACTATAATGTCTCTGGTCCATAAACATACTGAAACTTCTTCTAAACATGTGCAATCCTTTTCCTTGTTATGCAATCCTTGTTTCCTTGTTAGAAAGTGTGCCTTAGAGTTAGGGCCTAGCATGTGTGTTATTTTATGTTATTTGTGTCCTGTGTGGTATCTAGGAGTAAAACAGAGTCAATGAAGTTTTCATAGAACTGGTTTAGTGTTTCCATTTTCCATATTGCTCAACAGAAGACAATTTCTTCTTCTACTTTCTTGAAGTTTCTATATTATTTGACCATAATTTGGCCATAATTGCATCTAACTGCAGTAATATGCAGTAATATCCTGCACAGCCAGGATTAGTGTGGTAACTTTTATATGAAATAATGCATTTTAGATAAATTAGGAAATAAAGTCCCGAAGCTCTAGGAAACCTAAGACTACCTCAGTAGCACAGATTTTTTTCGTATGTGTGTATATATATAAAAGCAAATAAATAAATGAAAACAGAAAAATATTAATACAGTAATATAAACCATCTTTAACCAGTTCTTGTATTTCTCCATTTTCCAAATATAGTTTTTGGTATATCCAGGCATTTATTACTTTATTTGCTGTCATTCAGGGCTCCCCCACCCATCTGGCCAATTGAAAGGAACAGAGATGTAATACCAGCTGGTTGTATTGGAAAAATAAGGAATGTCCTGAATTTTGAAGGAGAAAAAGAAATAAAAAGAGCCAATCAACTTGAATTATTACTTTCAGGATCTTCTCATTCATTTTGAGCAGGCAAATATAATGCAGTAAGAGTGTGTGATTTTTTTGTAATCTTTCTTATTTTCATGAGAAATTCCTTGTAGCAGAACAGTGTAGGTCACTTTAACTTTTAAGGTGGAGGACCTTTACCTACACCTCTTATTTTGATTCAGGAGGGCTATCAATTAAAAATAAAAATAAAAATAAAAATAAAAAAACAATAAAATAAAAAAAAAAACTTTTTTTTACCCTCATTATTTAATTGGCTCAAACAAAATCAGAGCATGAGTTTCCCATCATCACTGCTAGGAGATTGGTGACTTTTAAGAACACAATTATGTTAATGACAATTCCAGACTGAAGGATTATGAGAAGCTGGAAAGCTCCAAAATTTTCCCCCCACTTAACAGAGGCCTAATAAGTAAAGGAAGGTAGCTGAGCTCAAGTTCCTCCATTTCATAGTGATTGGCCGTATTACTAAGGAGCCTTTTTTGACTTTTACCTATAATTCTACGATTCCAGTGGCACAGAGACTGACAGGAGGATGTCCTATTGCATTTCAAGAGATTGAGCAAGCACATCTGCCAAACCTCCTTGACAACCAGTATGTCCTTTTCAAGATAAGGATATTCTGTGCAATGGGAAGCAGATTAATCCTGGACCTGCCTGACCTTATCTTCAGAACATTCAGCCAGTATCCCGCATCACCAAATGTCTGGGTTGTTTTTAATACTAATTAAATCATGGATTTTAAAAAGAGTCAATCAGAAAAAGAAAATAATCTAATTCTGTTATTAAAGTTGCATTCCAAAAAGAGCTTTAGAAGACTTAAGTAGGCCAAAACTTGGGTAGAATTTGGTACATGACACAAAATGAGCTAAAACTCCTTCAGATTCGGATTTGCTCAGTGGTGATAAAAAGTTAACGCAGTAAAAAAGATGGTCATACACATGCAAAACCAAACATCGTTTGGATTGTATTTTCAAAAAGTCTTTAGCCTTCTAAAGAAACAAAAAGAGGGTTTTTGAGACGAATATGAGTTGGTCTTCTGATATGTATGTGACTTGAAAATTCTACTACATTTCTGTTTAGTCACAAATATTTCTGAAAGTGTGGCATATCATAAAAGCCAAAGTGGGGATGTTACACACGGAAAGAAATGAGTTCTACCACATTTATCTTTGAGTCATCATTGTCAATGGACATTTCATCAATATGTTGCTTTTTGTGTAAAAAGAAAGGGAAATTCTCACAAGCTGTAACACTGGATTCTCAATTGTTTTTGACTTCAAAATTAATGTCGGCTTTGCAAATAATTTTCACCATTGGCAGTAGTGTGCTTCAGTACTTCAAAATTACATCTCAGATGGGGAAACTGTAGGAATGGTGGTACTTCTTTACAAAACTGAAATTTCAAAATAATATTATAGAAGTTTTATGCTTCTTATTGTTTTACCATCTCTTTGACAGTAGTTCAGAACCACATTTTCCCTTCCATAATTTTCAATGATTTCCTCTTTTTTTTTCTTGTTGTAGCTGACTGTTAAATATTTCTATTAAGTGTAGGAATAATTTTTAAACTTCACACAGAAGTATTAGCTGAAGTTGTGTTTTTAGAAGCACCACATACTGAAACGTCTGAGATGCTTTATAAAATAAGTTAGACTGGTGGGTTGTTTTAGATCTTGTTTCCTGAAACCTGCTTTTATAATAAATTATAAAATATCATCAATTTATATTCTTTGTCATAAAATGTAAAAAAAAAAAAATCCAGTTACATTTATAAACGTCCATGGAAGCTAACTAATAACAATAAAGGGCCTGAACCAAGCCTGATGGAGATCCCTGGAAACCTTTCTGTTGACATTGGAGCAAAAATACTTGACTAGTTCAGAATCCTTAACCTGTTCCTTGAAAGCATGATGCATTTGTGTATGTGAGATATTTGCGCAAATAAAAGGGATTAATTAGATATAGTAAATGTTATTTTTTTAGCAGTTTGGAGTGGTGAGTCATGATGAACAATGTTTGAATTTGAATTTGTGGAATGAATGAGTGGAGTGTTTTGATAGATTGAATCAAAGATTACTGTCTGTTTTACCCTTTTTGCCATGTTTACTATAGTAAAGGTCATGCTAATGTGCTTGACATGCTTAATGCATTATAGAGATGCTTGGTCCTTTCAACAGCGTAAGAGGTGAGAAGACATTCTATCCACCATCACTGAGAAGAATTCTGCTTTGCATCATGGTATCTATAATCTGTCTGTACTCTTAAGCAGAATTTTCTTTTCTCTTCAGGCAGGAATTTTCAGCATGAATGCCTGTGAGGAAGGGTTTGCCACTGGTGGCAGGGATGGTTGTGTTCGCTTGTGGGATTTAAATTTTAAACCAATTACTGTGATTGATCTCAGGGAAACAGACCAAGGATATAAAGGTAAAAAGAATCTTGTCACTTCTGGTGTACCATCAGGTAGGAGATTTGTCACTGTATTAAACAAGTAAAGACTTCTTAAAAAAAAAAAAAAAGTGGTTGCATGTGTTTTCATATGAATTATTTGCCAGATGAGAAGTATTCTGTGTTTTGAGGATGTCTGCTGGTGAAGATCACATAGTCCTTCAAAGGAATGTAAAATATCATAGAGAATTTATAGACACAGAGAATAAACTTTTTCTCCTCTGAACTGAGAAGATGCACATTTCTTCTACAGCACAGCAGGTTTTACCAAGGAACAGTAACACTGACTGAGAACTTGGAAGATGCAATGAGGTCTATGATAAAAAACAACAGAGTGCAGTATTGCCTTCTATAGTTAACCAGATTTTTAGCAAAACTTTATGGAAATACTAATTCACGCTTCCATAGTATTTAGAACTCTGCCTAGATATACAAAATATGTAAGGGATGACTTCAGTTTATGGTTTGTGTCATGTTAAAATTTTACATCTAGCAATTTACAGTATATTTAACATTATTATCCTAGATATTTTTGCTCTGGTAAATTAGGAAAATGAGATGAACTTGCAGTGCAGCACTAGTGTCACTCAGAGTATTGCTCTCAGCGGAATTAGTTACTCCAGGCCACTCACTTTTCTAAGATTGTGCCAAGAATATGACATGTGGTACAGTGTCGAAAGACAGTCAGATGTGTCAGTGACAATAAATAACTTATTACAAACAATAAAAATAAGTATTTGTGTTTTGTAATCAATTTCGAAACCCAACCAAAGTAACTTAGTTGGTCAAAGTAACTTAGTTCAAATTTCAATCTGTACATTCACATTCTTATTCGGTAATGCTTTCTCCTTTGCTAAGGCAAAGGCTCTGTGGGTCTTGTGCTTGTACCCTGGCTCCCAGCATAGGAAACCATCCATGTTTCATGGTCCATAACCAAAAAACAAAACAAACAAACAAAAACATGACCTTCTTCACTTCTGGACAGTTAAGAGGACAAGTCAGTGATTCTAGCCTGGGCTCCCTAAATAGCTGGTGGCAGGGTCTTCCTCAGGCTCTTGGGACTGGTTTCTACCTGCCTGCTGCTTAGAAAAGGAAGAGCGCTTAAGCCTAGGGAACTTCTCTGAGATTCTTTTTGGCATTTCTGAAAAAGAAGTATGTTTGTGTCTCCCGGGTAGTCCAACAAGATTGAATGCAGTCTGTTTTAGATGCACTGGAATACAGTGAATGTTGTGACTGGGACAATTTAAGAGAAATAATCCCTTCAATCTGCAAAGGACAAGCATCATGCATATTGATGCTTTCTTTGCTTCTTAAGAAAATAGACTTATTTTCTATCTCCAGTATTTTATAAACCTACGCTTTAACTTTTTTTTCTGGATAATCATTTCAGTTTCTGTGATATCTGACAGATTCATTTCAAACCATTTAAAAAATCACA
This sequence comes from Crypturellus tataupa, assembly GCA_034781795.1. Lineage (NCBI taxonomy): Eukaryota > Metazoa > Chordata > Aves > Tinamiformes > Tinamidae > Crypturellus > Crypturellus tataupa. Next base: position 8,758,352 of record JAWLRI010000448.1, read on the forward strand.
AATTCATTACTTCTAAATACAATAATTACATATTAGGATTTCACTGAAACTATAATTAATCTTTCACAGAAATGTGTATATAATTGGACTTGCCCCTTCAAATTAGGAAGATTAAATCTACTTTTAAGTGTATTTCTATTAAAGGAAAAATACCTGTTTGTGTTAAGCTATCTTTCTGTTTTCTGGTACCCTTTAACCAATCAACTTAATATTCTTTGGAGATATTCCAGATCTGCTAATTAAATTCTAAGTGAATGCATTTTGAAATGAAATTATTCTGCTGTTGCCTCTCATTTTCAAAATGATACCAATGTCAGTGTATCTGTCATTTTTGCTATTACTAATTATTAGTTTTTGTAGATATTTCCTCTTTTGGTATATTTATTTTTCAGTACCATATATAATAACATAATAATATATATATTGCCAAATATATATATAATAGTATAATAATATATATATTTGGTACTGAATATATATATATGGTATATATTTTTTTCAGTATATATTTCAGTTTAACTGTAACCCCCTTTAAAATTAGATGTCATTTTCTTTTAGCAACATTAAAAAATATGTAGTGTAGTAGTGACTGCTGTAATAGGACTGTGAAGCACTTGTTATAATTTTGTTTGTCCTCCATTTTTTTTTCTTTTGAACATAAGCATATGCCCATTTTTGACAAAAACTTTGCCACTAAACACATACACCTTTCTGTTGCACACAGTTGAAAGTTTCGTTTTGTTCCCTGTATGTTTCTTTCTTTCTTTTGAATTTTTTCTCTACCCCAAAGGGTCTCCTTTGCTTTTAATAGACGAGACTCTGCAGAGTTCTTCTTGATCAGTTATCAGAACTGTACCTCATCGTGCTTGACAAATGCCAGTAGCATTTAACAGTTTTTATTAAATTCCGTTTCCTGAATCTTCTCCCCTTTATCTTTTATATTACTGGTTATTTTTACTCTTATCCCTTTGAAGATTACCTTCATGACCTCGCCTGTTCACTTTTTTAGTTGCATTCTCTACCTCTCTTATACTTTTATCTGAGGATAATTTTATCTGCATGTGCACACTCATGTACTGTTATCTGTATGGATGTCTGAACATTGTGTCTAGATATACCTCTTTGCAACCAAGCTGCTTTCCAGAATATTTGCAACCACCACAAGAAGTTTCAGATTACAAAAATAGATCTCTTAAACATTCTGACTATTTTTTACTAGCTGTAGACAATATAGCCATGTAATGTTCATATCATAGAAGTGAATGATAGGGTGATCATGCCTATATTCATTAGTGGGTCACAAGAAGAATAAATGTGTAAAGTGAAACAGTTCATGATGAGACTTGCATCCATAGTACATATCCATTTTGACGCATGCTTAATTGCGTTACTACTGGTCTGGTTCTGTGTAATGAACATTGCTTAGCAGTTGGAGGGAATTTGATGAGCTCCACGTTTCAGTTCAGTTTCACATGGAAGTTTTTTTGCACTCAGAGGGTGTTCTGAGGGCAAGCATGATGAGTAGACATGATCCAGGAGTTGTGCTTCCAGGGCTTTCGTTGTCAGAACTGTAACACCAGTGCAGATGCACAAGGTTGGAATGCTAACCCTCTTATTCACTGCTGCTATGACTTTTCATTTTCTTTGTAACTCCAGTAACTTGTCTTCTCTTTACACTTAAATATTTTTCAGAAGCACATTGACTCATACTATCACAATATTCCTTTCCTTAGCTTTATAGGTATAATATTTCCTCATTTATATTAATCCAGAATAGTTTTTCAACAAACATTGCCAAAAAAGGAATTTTGTAGAGGCAAAGTGAGTTGGACTTGGGCATTATAATGAGCTGGTTGTTAGATAAACATGGGACTGGCAAAATTGATCTATACGAGCAGGCTGTAGTGAATCCGGTTTCAGAAGTGCATATTTCTAAAATAGGGAATTTGAGTATATAAGTCATTCTCAGTATACACGTGTCCTAGTTTTCACTTTGTTTATTATTCTCCACAAACAAGTGCAACTTGTGAGTACTTTTACTCAGAAATGTGTGTTAGATTCCATCCTCATCCTATTTCAGCTGTTTGTATGTTGTTGCCAGTAAGGTCTATTT
>JAWLRI010000448.1:8767661-8794751 GCA_034781795.1 Crypturellus tataupa
GATTAATCAAGCTCTGCTTTTATGGATCCTGTTTGATGAGCATAATCTGATTTCATAATTTAAACTCTGTGCTAATCAAGTTGCATTCCAATCACTCAGGTGTTAATGACCAAAATTGCTGGCAGTGACAGATTTCTATTTAACCGCATTGGTTAAGACCTCACCTTTTTCTTCTTTTTATTTTTTAAATATTTGCTTTTTCTTAACTTTTTAAATTTCCATGATTTAGAATTACCCCTTAGCTAAGAAGAAATACAGTCGGTATGCAGACAAGCTGATTTCAAATTAACTAGCTCCAGTAGCTCTCTTTTAACATTCTTTCCAGTTCCTTTTGGAATGGAAAATGTGATATCACATTTTCTTGGCTTTCTCCCATATGTAAAACAGAAACATTAAGTAACAGCTCTTTTTGTGCAATTACTGAAAATTTTGCCATTTTTATCTTCTATATGATAACTCTTTTTTGTTTCTTAATCTACCTGAATATTTTCTACTTCTGCATGGATCTTAGTTTCTGTTTTATACACATTACTTCAGTCTCTTCTTTCTTCCGTTGAATGAGAAGTAGCTTTGCTCAAAAACAAATGCACACAAGCCCCTATATACTTTCAAGTTGGCCTCTGGAACCAATGGAATTCAGGAAAGCCTCATGTGATCCTGTCAAACGTTAGCAGTTAATGTTGTAGTCAATGTAAGCATTGATAATCTAATCAGAAACATTAAGTTGTTGTTTTAAACATTTCTAGTGTTGTAATTAGGTTGCTATTTCTGTTCTTGATTATAGAGAGTCTGGTTGATTCTAATAGTGATGAGTCAGATTCAGATCAGTCTGATGTTCCAGAGCTGGACTCTGAAATTGAACAAGAGACCCAGATCACCTATCGTCGACAGGTAAAGATTTTAGTTCTAATATGTTTTCCAGGGTTCAAGTAGGTCTTTAATCAGCACCTCTTGAAATCTGAGAAATTTAGCAAAAGCACTACTATCTAAGTGTTCAAACTGAACAAAACCAAAATGATCACATGCACTCTTCAGAATTTTGGTTTTAATTTCTACATTATTTAAATGACAGTGTAAAATAACTGGCTTTTGATACTCAAAAATGTGTACTGCCGTCACACACACACACACACACACACACACAAAGTGGCTGGGTTCTCAGAAACATACTTTCCTTGAGAATCTCTTAATTTATATGTATACTCTTTCTTGAAGGTTTACAAAGAAGATCTACCTCAACTTAAAGAGCAATGCAAAGAAAAAAGAAGAAGTGCAGCTTCTAAGAGACGAGAGAGCGCTCCAGGGAACAGTATAAGATTGCATTTTGTTCATGGGTATGAAAAATAGATTTTTTTGAAATATACAAGCACCCTGTACTGACTAATTTTGTGTTTTGTATGTTTAATGATTTAAGAATCTGATGGAAGACTTTTTTATCAGTTGCTTTGTAAATTAGTTTTTTCCTTGTTTATGAAAAAATAAACTTAGCTTTATTAAAAAGTTTTGATAGACTAATTCTGAATATGTATCCTAAAAGGAATATGCTCAGAAATTTTAGTTGATGCTTATATTTGAATAATGGTGAATAAATACAATAATTGGCTTTCAACCATATTTTTAAGTATGTGAAAAATAACATTACTGAAGCTGCAATAGAAACTTTGTCTAGTAGAAGGTTTTCTTTATACTTGGTAACTTTTCTATTACTATTTTGTATAAGCTCATTATTTGCCTTTAAATTGAGGGAACTTACAAATATTTCTGCTAATTAGTTTGGGAATTACATTTAATTCTTAGTAGGTCCTGTAAGCATGTTAGAATTCGGTTACGTTTGCTTTTTAGCATTAGTAATTTTAGGAACAAAATAACTTCAAGACCTTCTTCAAGGTCTCCTTGAAATCTTACAATTTCTTTTTTAGTAGTAGATAACTCTTCAGAAGTGAAGACTTCCATCAGGTAAAATATGTTATTTTAAAGCAAATTGACCATAGATGTTATGACAAAAGAATAAGGAAAAGAAGTATAAATTCCCATGATTCAAAAAAAACCCCAAAACAACAACAACAAAAAAACAAACAAACAAAAAAAAACAACACTGTTTGGAAATTGGGTAATACTGTGCTCTCCTTTTAGACATACCTCTTTGCAGGAATGCAACTTACTTTATAGAGTTTAATAAATACACAAATAAGTTGCTAGTGATATTTTCTTGCTCATTGTTGTCTGAATCATCACTATTATGTTTTTAGAAGAGTTCCAAATGGAATCCTTAAAAAATTAATTGACTAAGAATAGCTAATCATTTAACTTGGCAATTTTGTCTGTAAAAAAGACAAATTTGTGAAATGTTTTATAAGTATTGACAAGTGAGAAACTGGGTACAGAACTGTTGATACACATTAGTCTCTTTTGATACTTGAGGATTCTCAGTTGTAGATTTTGATACCTATGTAGAAAATGCAATAAGGTGTGGGTAGCTATAATCTTTCAAATCTGAACTAAGAATCCAACCAAACTATCCTGAGGCAGCTGTAGTGCAAGCAAGGGACCTGGGTCTTTGGGATTATTGTTATTTCCTTCACAACAGAAGTGAAGCTTGACCAGAATATCCAGGAATGACCAGAAGTAGAATGTCCAGTTGAGTTGTGTCTGGTAACCCAGTGTGCATCAAGGAAACTAATGAAGAATCCATGCTGAACAACAGATTTTTCTCAATGCCCAAGCTGTTAACTTTAAAGTGACCCACTTCCAAGTGAGTAATAGGCATATTCTCTGATTCAGGAAGTTTGCTTTGCTTCATCTTTTTTAGGTGCTATGGAAATGTCTTGGATGTTCCTTAAAAGTGTGAAAAAGAGTGCTTTTTGGCTGGAAAAATAGGAAGCTTTTTCCTTTCTTTAGGAACAAGTTATTTTTGTGTTTTGAAACTGTGAACTGCCTTGAAAGTTGAACTTTTAAAAATCTTTTCATTTCCTATAAGATATGTTTCGAGCCTCTGATTACTTCCTTTTTTGGAAAGGGATAAAAACAATAGCATGTGAACCAGCCACTGGTTAATACAGATGAAAAGCCAAGTCTACCCTATTATATGCATCCTTCTCTAAGAGATGTGATGTTGTCGCTATTAGAAGCAGATTACTGAAGTGATTTTCTAGTTGAGTATCTTTTTGCCAATTCCTGTATTTCCCTTCTGCCATGTCTTTGGCAGTGATGGTACAGAAGCACAAATGGGATAAACCTGAGGTATTCCTTGCTTGGACTCAGTGCTTATAATTGGGGAGTTACTGTACTGGCATGTGAGAAAGGTAGCATGGGTTAGGTAGATTACAATTTCTTTGCTTGCACCACTCACCCAGTATTAGTTTTGGCAACTTTGCAACTTTTTTTTTTTTTTTCTCTCTCATTATAAACAACAAATTTCCAAAGGGGTTTCAGAAATGGAGGAAATGAACTAAAATATGGGGGAAATGAACTAAAAAAGGGGTTATAGGGAGTTATAGATATGAGTTATCAGAACTATTTTCCTATCTCCTAGATACATTTGTGTTTTGTTTTGTATTCCTGTGATATATAGCATTAACGTACAGTTTCCACTTTGCTTTGTTTAGAATATATAGGCAATTGCCTTGACAGGAGCTAGGAAATTTTTGAATGTGTGAGTTGCAAATCTTAAAAACCCTCTTGCTGCCTTAATGTTTTTTATTTTTATGTATTACTGCCTGCCAATTTTGCAGTCGGTATGTCCTGTTCGGCTGAGAGACAAAACTTCTCAGAGAGTTTTAAAGAAATCCCCTGATAGTATTTCTAGTACTTCTAAAACATTTTTGTTAAACCTGCATGTTTTTGTAGCAGCTTTTTTGTATGGTGTCTATTCAGCATAGTTGTTATGATTCTGGGCTTGCAGAGATAATCCAATATTCTTAATGGAGCTGAGTGGACAGTGAAGTGTAGGAAAAGGATGTCTGAGGGGAGGAGGTCCGGATATCTGCCTGGGCACTACACTTGCAGGCCCCTTACTGAATATTGTCACATTCTTACATGGTTGATGTTGTGCATTGCACTGAATTGTTTAAGTTTTATTTCTTTATAGCTGCTGTAGGCCATTGTATATTATGTCCCTCTAAAAGGCCATGGAGGAACAACAGAGGAGGTGACTACCTGCTCATATTGCCTGGCTCCTGTATTTTGTGTGGAAACCAGACAGAAACCAGTTTCTAGGCAGCTCACCTGCACGGCTGGGGCCTTCAGGTGCTTGTGAAGGCCATAGGTGCAAGGGAGAGTGAAGCATGGCTGGAGGGAGCACCTCTAGCATGAGTCTGAACTGCAGGTCACTTTGAGAAGATCAGACACGTTAACTCAGCCTCAGAGCTGTTGGGCAGAGAGAGGGACTTTTGTCGAGACCTGGAGGGGACAGTGGCTCAGGAGGCATTGAAAGGTGACCTGATTGGGGCCAAACCAAAGCTATGTAGTGGAAACTATTCATATAAGTTTTGGTGATTCTTTAAATGGAAATTCTCCAAACTGCTTAGACAACAGTACATTTCCTCAGTAAAAACATAAGAAGTCTATGTTCTTCCAGAAATAACTTACAACAACTACTACTAAGTATCTATCTGGTAACGAGCACAGGCTTATTCACAGAAATTATGTGTGAAAATTTTTCAAGTTGTATCTTAGGGAGTTTGTGACTTGGGTTGAGTGTGTAAATTCTTTGATAAAGACTGTGTTTGTATTTTCAAGTAAAAAATTACAACTCTCTGTATTTTCATTTCTACAATGGTATGTGTAGAGATACATCTTGGTCTTATGTAACAGCTTAAAGAACTGCACTGTTAAAAGAAAATCCTGCATTTGTTTTCTGCTTAGATGTAATTGGTTTTAATGGTACATGATTTTAGGCAGGCAAAATAATTAATATCCTGAGAAGTATCTTGTAACACAGACATTAGAGATTTCTGTTAGTTTTGAATTGCAGGTGCAGACAGATTAGTTGTTTTCTTTGCTGTGAATGACCTGCTAATCATCTTTGGCATTTTTTAAACTGATTCTACTAGTAGTTAAATGCAGAAACACTCAGGTATGATCCCTAAATCAGTATAATTCAAACACATTCAGGCATCTTCTACCCATAATCCTTCCCTTCCAGTAAATGTAATTGTGCTTTTAGAAATGTAATCAGAATTTGTCTGCATCTTTAAGAAAATGTTGACTTTAGCAAAGATCTGCAAGAACTGGAATAGGAGGAAATTATATAGGGAAGTAACTGCCTAGAAACAGGGTGCTTCAAGAATTTATAGAGCATTGTTTTATATCAGAAGGAAGAAGAAACAAATTTAATTCATCCGTTTTAAAATGCTACCTCCATTGAGGCCCAAAGAGAGTTATCAAAAATGCAGTTGAAAATCTTGTTTGTGTGTTGATTTCTCTGTAGGTTTCTGAGCATGCGAGGTATTTGGAAATACTGCCTCCTGCTGCCCCCCAGACTCCAATTTTGATGGGATGCTACATGTTAATCATGCATAGTATGAAATATGTATCCATGCTATAGCAGTACATAAGGACCCTAACTGGAAATTAGTTTGCTCACGTCATCTGAAAGGAGATAATTTCTTCAGAAAATAAGTTGATTTAGAAAAGGAGAAAAAAAAAAAAGATATACTTTATCTTTTTGACAGAAAGTTTGCAGAAATTTTAAATTTCAGGGGATCTGCTTTGACTTTTTTTCTGTGGAAACTCTGTTGATTGATTTTAGACAGCAGTAAAGAGATATCTGAAATTACAGTTTTGGGCATTTTCAAATTTATATAATTACATGTTGCCTGTCTGAATTTCACATGTGATTTGGGAAAAGTGATAGCCATTACATCCTTTTCCAAACTTGAGGAGAAGAGCAACTATTAAATAGCAGCTACTTTCATGCTAGTACTATTAGTACTGATTTCTGAGCAATAGCTGAAAATGGTAGATTAGTATTAGGTCATGTTTAATAAACTTAAAATAGCAGCACAGTAATTGGTAAGTGATGTGAACTTTTATATATGTCTGCTGCATCTTGCATATTGTTATATTTATTTTTACTTATATTTACTGTAAGTAGTTGTGACCTTGATGTGCAAATCTTTTTTTTTCTTTTCTTTTTTCTTTTTCCCTTAGTTACAGAGGTTACGACTGTCGAAGCAACTTATTTTACACTCAGACGGGTGAAATCGTATACCACGTTGCAGCCGTTGGCGTGGTGTACAACCGGCAGCAGAACACCCAGCGCTTTTACCTGGGGCATGACGATGACATCCTCTGCCTTGCGATTCATCCCCTAAAGGACTACGTGGCCACAGGCCAGGTAGGGTGCACGTTTGCCTGTTTATCAGCAGTAAGAGTCTGATATTACCACATTGCATAGAGAAAAGCATGTCTGGGGGGAAGAAAGTCCAGTCTACATTTATTCAGTGAAGGACAGTATTTCTTTTGCAGGTGGAAACATGTTGAGAAAGGTCTTCACCTCTTTTTCGTCTATGAAAAGATTAATGTTTTCATTCAGCATTGTTTTATATAGCTGCTGCAAGATTACAATTAGGGGGAAGAATGCAACTGATTTTTAAAACATTTCTTAGTTGTTAAATGAATCACAATTCTGAGAATCCATTAATCTTATATTCCAGTTTAATGAGTTATGGATTTCTGGCTATCGCTTCTAGCCAAGTCTTCCATGCATTGTACATGCAGTACAGGTATCATTTATAATAGTTATTTCTGTCTCTCTCTAGACAGCAATTTGAAATAATTATTCTCTCCCCTGTTTTCTGGTAAAGAACTCTTCCCATAAATGTTTATGTACCAGGACTTGTAGGTTGGATTTGACATTTGAGGTTGAGTTGTTGTTATTGTCGTTGTCATTGTTTTTATTGTTAAGAGTTGAAAATTGGAAAACGTCTGCGCGTAGCTAAAGATCATAGCAAAGATTTAAAAAATGTGGGGAGAACTCAGATTTCTAATTGATTTTTTTTTTTTGGCTAATACTGCTAATTTGTATGAAAATACTTAAATATAAATGTATTGGTTGCTGTATGGATTAAAAACATAGGTGTGAAAAATGAATTCAGTTTAATTTTGGGGTAATATTTGGTGTGATGGAGAATATTAATTAAAGGTGCAAGGATTTTCTCTATTTTAAAGTACCTTCTTTTATCGAAAGCAAGTTGAATTTGCTAAGTAAAATTAGATAATGCGGTAATCAAATTTCCTGGGCATGATTAGTTCAGATCCTCCTGAAAGTGCACATTGCAAAAAACTTACATTACATACGTCTGTGGCAAAACCAGAAGCAACTTGCTTGTCTTCAGTCCCAGTCTTGTCTCAAACATTGAAGAATGGCATTCTGTTTTTGCAGCCCATCTTGTGTACTGTCCTGCAAATAATGGCTCATAATATCCGTACATTCTAACATTGTTGGACAAGGATAAGCTATATTTTGTTCCTTCCTATCGGGCAGGTTCTCGTTAATTTCATTGGTGCCAGCCTACTGAATACAACTCCGTAGTTATTAGTTGCAATAGCATCTGAATTACAGAATCTTTGTTACTTGATGTGACGCCAGAAAATAACAGAAGTCACCTTGATTTCTCAAGCCATGGAGTAGCTTACAAACAATAAAAATAGCCTTTTATTTTTAGACAAGGAATGATTGATTGAGAAGTAACTGATGGAATAAATATGCCACAGTGCAATCAATGAAGTTTTTTCACAAGCTGAATCTATTGTAAGATTAGTTAATTGTAATTAATATGTCAAAGTTCTTTGGAAAGAAGAAACAGCCACCTGTGGGAATGGTAGCTGTGAAGCTGGAGAGGGAATAATATACTGTTAGCCAGAACAAATAATACTAGGAAGATTTTTAGTATGAATTTTTTCAAATACTTTTTGAAGTATTTGTTAAAATGCAATATTTTGTTTTTAAAGGCTAATTTACTGAAGTGAATGAGAAATGAAAAATGCTTATAACTATTATTATTTCCAGGTTGGTCGAGATTCTTCAATACACATTTGGGATACAGAAACAATAAAACCACTGTCAGTATTAAAGGGCTATCACCAATATGGTGTTTGTGCTGTTGATTTTTCAGGTAATAAGTATTTATTTATTTATTTATTTACAATTTTCCTTTTCTCTATGCAATGCAAACTACTCGGTTCTATTGAGGAAGTGGGAATTCCTCTGTACTGTATTGAGACTCTACACTCTATATACTATATTTGTATTAAAAAATATTCTCCAGTGTGATCTCAGAGTGATCATTGCTACTGTATAGTCTTGAATGTTGTAAACCACAAGGAAAGGTTCTGTGCCATTTAGGGGCTTTTCAGGCGTCTTTTCTTTTCATGTGTTATTCAGGCTTCCTGTTCTCAAACATTGCCTCTACATTAGGACTGTAAGGGTTTGTTGTTGTTGTTGTTCTTTGTTTATTTGCCTTTTTATTTGGGAAAATAGTAACGATTGATCAGGTGTGTGCTTTTATCATGGAAACTTACCAAGTAGCAGGCTGAGAAATTCCAGAGTCCACTATGAAGTCCTTCTGGGAAGCAGTTGAACCTCCTCTTTTTTCCCCATGCCATACTGCAATAAGAGCACGTTAGTTAAATCTTTTGAAATTTCTGTACCATATGTTGAATTTCTGTCCCAGATTAAACTTTCTCTCCTCCACCAGCCTCTGTACCTTCTTTAATGATTTGGTCTTCCTAGGTAGGACTTCTGATCTCATAAGTGAAGGTGTGTGATTGCAAAGAATAAGTAGTATTGGATCTGAACACTTTGATGTTTCTTGCCTTTCTTTGCTCTCCTTTTTAAAGACATTATCCAAATGTAATTTCCCAATTTCTAAAATGGATGCTTAGCAATTTCAGACAAGTATGGCGCAAAAAGTTGTTCGTCTTGGATAAGCCCAAATAACATCTTTCTTGAAGATTCATATGGTACACATTTAAAACTGCTGAAAGATTTTACTCTGTTACCAAGCTTAGGAATATTTCATAAACTTCCAGAAATTGCTTTAGTAATTTCCTGTTTAGAAGTGAACTGGGATGCCCATGATAGAACCCATGTTGAAGACTTTTGTGCAGCTGTGTCAGCAGCTGTCTGAACAAAGGATCTAATCCTAATACAGAGGGTCTTAGTGCCATTTCCAGACAGGATAATTCAAATGTCTAAGGATGATAGTTGTAATAATGTTAAATGTCCAGCCTGAGATGTTTGTTAATTCAGTTCTTCATGGCTACATGGATTGTAGAGTTCCTAACCTAAGAAAAACCTAAACTCCATCCAATGACCACTCTAATTTAAATCTAGCAAATGACCCTAAGTGCACCATGTCATACTATTATTTACCTATCTTCAAAATAGTTGTGTGTATATTCCTGTATACACTCTATGTGTGTGTGTATATATGTACAATATCTTTATTTAATCATACTATTTCTAGAAATAGTATGCAAATAGTATTTCTGAAGTTATAATATTCTTTAATATAGTTTCTTATAATTGCAGCTTAATGTTATCTATCTACTCTCTTATCATAAATTTACTTTTCTAGCGGATGGGAAGCGCTTGGCTTCTGTTGGAATAGATGACAATCATACTATTGTACTCTGGGATTGGAAGAAAGGAGAGAAGCTTTCAGCAGTAAGGTAGGAATTTAAGTTCATTTTAAAATTTGTACCTAGATTTAGTCTCAAAAGGCATTTAACAAAATATTAATTAAAGAACAGTAGATAATGAATAAACTTGCTTTTCCATTCGCTTCTTAATTTATATAGGCAATAGCTTCAGCACAGCCTTAAAATTTTCTTTGGGGAGAAAAACTGAATCCCACAGAATCATGGAATCATTAAGATTGGAAGGAACCTTAGGAGATCATCTAGTCCAAACACCTGTTTATTTATTTATTTAAATATAACTGTTTTTCACATGGTTTCAAGCTTTTGGGAACAAGCTGCTCTGAGCACACAGGAGAACTTGCACTGAAGCATCAGAGCAGGAAAGCTTCCCTGCTTTGAGATACGCAAAGCCATGGCAATTTATAATTGTGCTTGGTGTTACTGGTGCACAAGAGCAGTGCCTCGGTCACAGGCTGGAGAATGGGAGGTCTCCTCAAGGGCATTTCCATGAAAAGTAGGGCTGAAAATCAGCTAAGTTACATTCACATTCCACCAAAGCCATGAATCAAGCTCCACGCTCAAGAGATGCATCTCTGTCAACACACGGGGTTTATTCCCAGCTCCAGACTGAGACCCATAGGATGGTTCAAGCATCCATTCGCATTCCAGCCCATGGGTTGCTCCCCGTGCATCACGTCCTACTCCTGTTGGGCACCTCCATGTGAGTAGCCCATTCCACAGCTTCTTAGTGGGAAGCTCCAGCGGTCAGATCTAACCTTCCAGTTTGGGTCTGGATTTGGGAAAAGAATCAGTCCTAAATGCAAGGGCTTGGTTTGGGCCCCAGAACACCTTTGCTGGGCCTCTTCTGAAGGTGGTGGAGGTTCCTCCAGCGAAGGAAGGATGAAGTAGAATGCAGTATGGTAGAAGCAGTAAGAATTGCTGCGACAGCTCATCTCCTGAGGGAAGACATAGAAAACAAATCACTTATATTTATTTGATGTGCTCAGAAAAAATCTCTTTAAAACTCTTTCCGTGCACCTCCATGTTTTGCTTCTATAATTTCTTATTCTAAAAAATGATTACATCTGTATTCAAGGGCTGTGTACATCTGAATTCTCTGATCAAAGTTTGTAAACAAGTCTTGCTTTTCTGCCCTATAATCCTTGCTTCTGTGATCCTCTTCAACATTTCTGCAGCACAGATGCATGCTTGTTCTTTAGTCATTAGCAACAGTGACACAAACATTTTTCAGCAGTTGAAATTTTCAATGAAATTTGATATAACTACAACATTTACATTATTCGATAAGGAAAAACAGAAAATTTGGGGAAAAAGGTAGATGAGAATGGCCATTTGTTTTCAGAAGGAGAGACTTTATGCAGCAAGTACACTGCTAAGTTTCATTCTGAGCTGCCTTAGGTCTAACTGTTGTTATGTATTTGTGTTTTAAGTATTTTCTTTTGCATAGAAAATGCCACCTAGTGGCTTTCTGAAGTAGCATAATCACTTTCTTATTCTGGAAACTGAATGAAAATAGAACAGGATCAGGATTTTAGTTTTGCTTTTCCATCCTACTACTTATTTAAAAAAAAAAAACTTTAGTGATATGGACATTAATTTTAGCAAGATAGAGAAGAGATACATTATCAAGGTAAAAGATTATGTATTTAAAATAGGAATATATTTTTTTAATTAAAACTGTGTATTTTGCTTTGTATTTCAGGGGTAGTAAAGATAAGATTTTTGTTGTTAAGATTAATCCTTACATGCCTGATAAATTGATTACAGTTGGAATTAAACACATGAAATTCTGGCGTAGAGCAGGTAAGGAAAGATATTTTTAAATTTTTCATCATAACAGCTTTTTCTTGTTATTTTAGGTAAAAATACAGTATCTGTTTTGGTGTATATCATGAATTATAGGGAGGTGCTTTCTCTCTATTTATTAGCTTTGCCCACCTTCTATTCCAAGTAACATGAGCTGGCACTACAAGTAAAAAAGGCCTTGGTTTTTCTATTGTTTATTTTTATATCTAATAATCTCACACACCTCAATGCTGCAGAACTGCTCTAAAATAATAAATTTTGAGAGAAGGACAGTTTGAGTGTGTATATCAAAAAGAGAAAAAATATAAATAAATGTAAGGTGATAAAAATCCACATACAAAAAATTCAAAGTACTTTAAGTGAATTCATCTGCTGTGATTACAACCTGTTTATTTAGATTCTTTTATTAAATATGACGGTTGAAAATGAAGATGAGCAGCCTGCTTTATCTGCCTGAAACATTTTGTTTTAGTGCAGTAAGAGAGACTATTCTGCAGTGTTAGGCCAAACTTCATTGTATTGAACCTCAAAAAGCACGTGAAGACAAGCTACGGTGGATTAGCTTCTGTGCTAAAATGAGTCTCTGCTAAAGCTTTTTTTTCTCTCTCTCCTTTGTGAGGAAGGCCTATGAGGGAAATAGTGCCATTAATTTTCTCATTTAAAGGCTCCAGTAGAAATCAGCAATGATTGTCTGAGGGCAAGCTGCTGAAGTCTAAATCAGTTATTATGATCCAGAAAATATTTTCTGGAGAATTACCATAAAATGTTTAGGAGGAGAGTTACTGAAAATCATTTAAATTCCTTCCTTAAAAAGGAATTGATGGCGCTTTGGAACAACAGAAAAAGAATGTTAGCTGCCAGTTTTTTATATTGCTAAAGCTCTGTGTATGTAAACTGACACACGCATCGTGGCGAAACACCCCTACCAGTGTCGTTATGAGAGATGGAATCGGTCCCCTTAAAGGGCCTCAGACAAGGTCTGTGCAAGTGCATCTGAGGTGAGGAATGACACTAAGGGGTGTCATTTGGGACTAAATTTAATCACTTTCAGAGATGGCAGAGAAGTGAAAAAACCTCAGTTCATGTAGGAGATTGAGATGAAATTTTAGATCCTGAGATGATTCTGTTTTATAGCACATGAAGTCTCTCTGACGATCATAAAAATCTAAATCTAGCTTCCTACCCAGAAATTTCTATGCATTATACCTGTCAAATTATTTTAGAATATCATGGTTTTATAAAGAATCCTAAAACTTACATAGTAGCTACATTTTTATCACCTAGATATCAATAGAGCAACTATTTAATTTAAAATTAGAAATCTTGCACTGAAAATATAACTAGACAAGAAAAGGATGTGAAAGTTGTTGAGTTGTTTTTTTTTCTTTCCAAGTTCATTCCGTTAAGAATTTCTCCAGAAAATCTTAATTCTGGAAATTTCTCTGGAAGTGTGGTGGATGTTAGTTTTTTTGTTTAGATGCGAGTTTACAGATACACTTTCTCTTTATATTATATCTATTTGGGTGTATGCACATATTCAAATCCCGATTCAACTAGTAAGTTAAAAATAAGAGTTTATCTTGAAAAGTATCGAATAAGTGTTTTGTGAGAAAACTTTTCAAGTTTCGACTTTAAAGAAGTATGAGTTAACCAGAAGAGAAGAAGAAGAAAAAGAATAAAAGACTTTATTACTCTGGGTAAGGTTGTTTTTATAGGTTTTGTTTGAAAATAATTGTAAGCAAATAATTGATGATTTGTTTTTGTTTTAAACTAGGAGGAGGACTCATTGGGAGAAAGGGCTGCATTGGTGCAATGGGAAGAAGTGACACTATGATGTGTGCAGTGTATGGCTGGACTGAAGAGATGTCCTTCTCTGGGACTTCCACAGGGGACGTGTGCATTTGGAGAGATGTGTTTCTCATAAAAACTGTCAAAGCACATGATGGTCCTGTGTTCAGCATGCATGCATTAGAAAAAGTAAGTGAACTGTGAGGATATTATATAAGATATAACTTAGATATAAAAAATGGCTCTTTTTTGTGTGTGTGTGTGTGGGGGAGGGGTTGGGGGGGTGTTAACTGTAACAAAAATGAAGCCTTTTCTTATCCTGAATTCTGGTGTTACAGTTACCTCTTTGTCAGACCGAAAATAATTCACAATTCAGAAAGAATTCTCTTAGAAGTAGAAAGATACACATTGCACTGTTTGGCTGTAGTGGTGCTTTGGGTGGTTTACAGCTTTTTTTGTGCTGTACCGTTTAACTTTGGAGTCCTCACTGACTGTGATACTCTGAGGATGACAGAGAGGAGAGGAAAAAAAAGTGCATGGACTGTTTTGTCTGAGATCTTTGCAGTGAATCCTCTGCAAAAGAGAATTCTGTCACACTACATTAACCTGCCATATTTCTTACTACAAGATGGTTTGCGTTGAGTACAGCTGGCTTAACAGACGGATGTCTGAGGTTTAGTTTGCTCGAGCTCACTTGGTAATTGGAGAGGAATACTTTTTAACCAGAATAATTAGAATATTATAAGAATTGATTATCTTTTGAGTTTGGGTAATAATATAAGCTATTGTGCTGTAGTGAGTTGCTGCAGCATGAGCATTTTGAACTTATCTGTAAATTCTTAATTTGAGTTAGTCTTCCTCAGTGAAGAATCACACTGGTAATATCAAGAGCTTGTATGTGAACGGTCAGTGAGGATCAGATCAGAATTATTTGATATATCTGGAAAGTATGTTAGAAATAAGAGAGAATTGGATCATTTTATTCCTCGTCTTTTCATCTTGAACATGTGTAGTTCTATGCATGTATGATCCTTTGTCAGTATTGGCAGAAATCACTGCAAAAATAAATAAAAATAATTAAATCATACTAACTTGTGATTTTTATCTTTTATTTTTTATTTTTTTGCCAGGGATTTGTCACTGGTGGAAAGGATGGGGTAGTAGCTCTCTGGGACGATACCTTTGAGCGCTGTCTCAAAACCTATGCCATCAAAAGGGCTGCATTGGCGCCTGGGTCTAAAGGTAAAACATCTGAATATTCTTTCTTTCTCTTATAATGCTGTTTAAAATACTTTCCTCTTTCTATGGAATTGCCTTGGCAATCCAGATTAGTTATAATAAATACTAAAAATGAATTTTGGTTAAAGCTTTGTTGATTACAAATAAGCCATAATTGTTGTATGTGTGGGAGGGGAACGTCCCATAGTAGTAGTTTGGTTGTACATTTGGTAGGGGCAAATCTTCAGTTTTATCTTGATCTGCCTGAATGAGGTGATTTAAACTGGAGTCACTTATATTAATTTTTTTTTAAGAGACAAAAAAGCCTATTATGTTTCTAATCAGGGAGTCTCTTATCTGTTCTATTTTTTTTCAGGAGGACTCTATAAAAGGAATAGAATTTAGTACCGTGGTTACCTTTATAAGGCATTAGTACATTTTGTGACTTCTTCTGTAAATGCATATCTGTGCTGAAATAATTCCTGAACACTCTCCTTCCTGTTCCTCCCATTTATTATTGATTTTACTGCTTATATAGTTTTCCCTGTTTGACATGCTAAATAGTTTTCTTGCTCTTCTCCCTCTCTCTTAACATTGCATGTCCTATACATGATAAATTAAGACGAGTAATATAGCTGTTGCATGTTCTTTCACTAAGATTGCCAATAAATCAGATTGATTAAATTTCAGAGATAATGTATTGAGCAGAAAGATCATTGACAATTGCTTGATATAGCAGTTTCATTATGAGAAAATGAATCTAATTGCTAAATAACCCCAAAGGAATCCAAACATATAAGTTCTTCCACACCAGAATGTATTTATAATTGTTTCATACTGCATATCATTTTCTGAAGTGAGAATGTAATGCAATGTGTGAAAAATCCTCCTCAACTAATGCATACTTGCAAATCTTCTGTCTATTCATGTTTTAATATTCTAGGTCTCCTCTTAGAAGATAATCCTTCTATACGTGCCATATCTTTAGGACATGGTCATATTTTAGTGGGCACAAAGAATGGTGAAATATTGGAGGTGGATAAAAGTGGACCAATAACACTGCTGGTTCAGGTACCTGTTAAATGCCAATTAATTAAATATTCCATGCCATAAATATTATTTTATTTTTCAAGTAAAGTGTGTTGTGAAATAACGATTTAATTGCTGGTAGTGAATTGTTATAGTTCTTTCTTTTTTTTTTTTTAAGGCTAAAATAGACTGTTGTCACTCAGTGAACAAAACATAGGTCTCAGATTATCATGTAGTAATTTGTTCATAAAATTCATACTTTCAAATAGAGCAAGACTACACATCCATACAAAAATATGAGTAACCAAGAAAGCCCTGTCAAACAATAGACATGTCACTAAATTCCTTATTAAGTTGCTCTGAATATTAATCACTTCTGTTTCTTTAGAAGTGATCTTTTTTAGATTTATTTTCATTTTTTTCTTTGTAACTGTTTAAAAAAACACTTTAGGTTTCCCTTTCTGTCTAAATATACTGTATATAATGCAATTTTCACAAAATAATATCATCATATGATCTCCTTTATTTAAATAAAATTCTGCGAAGGTTTAACTCATTTATGAGTGGTCATTTTAATAAATTGTAAATAAATGGTTTTTTAAGCAGATACTAGAACTTCAGTTAAAATAAATGTTTATCAGAACTATTTCACAGAGAATTTTCTGTAGTACTAATTAGTATAATTAGAAGTATCATTGTAGGAGGGATTTTTTAAATTTTATTGCTTCTTTATTTCTTTGCTTTTACTTGGAGGTGTCTTTATCTGTGAGGATTTGTATGTTCTCAGTATAGTTTTCCGTATTCCTTCCTTATAGGTATTTTAAATATGAAATAATCTGATTAATTTGTCTGTTTATTTTTCAGGGTCACATGGAGGGGGAAGTTTGGGGTCTAGCTACTCATCCTCATTTACCTATCTGTGCCACTGTAAGTGATGACAAAACCTTAAGAATATGGGATTTGTCTCCTAGCCATTGTATGTTAGCTGTTCGCAAATTGAAGAAGGGTAAGATACTTGGTATGAAAAAAAGATTTAACTGAATTCAATTGACATTTACCAGCATTGTAAATCTTGTAAGAGCATAACTATGAAAGAATTCCTTTCTTTACTCATATTATTTTACTGGTATTGTATTCAGGTGTGTTATGTAACCCTCCAGCTAAAAAATCTGTACAGAAGATTTTGTGTAATGCTACTCAAGATTATTTACAATTGTAACATATTTAAATCAGTTAATTTACATAAAATTGAAGTATCAACATAAATCTGCCATCCTGCATGTAATATTGCAAGCATTTTGAACAGGGGGTGAATCCCAGAAGTTTTGGGAGGAAGGCTCGAAATATTACATGGAAATTCTGTTCTTTGCTGTTTGGAACTCTTCAGTGTAGAATCTGTCATTACAAGGGAAGAAGACATCACATAAGATTTTTCTTTAGGATTACATTCAAATGGGCTTAACTAGCTTTTTATAATACGTGCACTTTCCTAGACAAAGGAATGCAATAGACTTCATCTGTTTGGAGTTCAGTAAAGCATTATGATCCATGCCTTACAGCAAAGTTAGCTAAAGAGGATCTGAGGTGATAGAGTAACTGTAAAAAGAGGCAGAAGCTGGCACAAGAGGGGCGGTAATGTTAAAAGAGAAAGCTTCAAGTTGGTAGATATTTGTTGACATCTTAAAACTGTTGTTGTTTAATATTTTTGGCATAAATGGCAAGACTTTAATGATATAATTTGCGGATGAAACAAATTTTGATGCACTTTGATAGTATTGAAAAGCATCTGCACATCATATAGAAAAAGAATTGATACTTTTCACAGGCTGCAGTAATAGAAGTGGCATGATATTTGGTCCATCTACTTGCTGGTTGTAAGAAAAAAATGTCTATATAGCTGAGGAAGTGAAGGCTCAGAATATTATAGCTCATCAGAGAATGGCAGTTACCTGTGGTAAAGTGAGATTTTTTTTTTTTTTCTGGGACACACTGAAGTATTTATTTAGTGTAAAAGATCAGAATACTTTTGGTGTAAACTTCTTCTCATCCATATTCAGTTGAACTTAAAGCTGAGGATAAAGAGTCAGCATAGCAAAAGTAAAGGATTACTGTCTATAAGTTAATCAGAGGAAAAGTTATAGGGAAAATATATAAGCTAATGGAAAGTTCTAACATGGAAAAAAATCTGTATAAACTGGTACATTTAGGTTGGAAATTGAACTTTTTCACCTGAATATTGATATGCTTATTAGAAAGATTGTGTGTCACAGTGACCATGATAGCAAACAAGTGCATTCACTGAATTCAGAAGGCCTTTCTTACTAGAGCATATGGCAGCAAACACCTCATCAGATACGTAGAAGGAGAGCAAATTAGAAATATATAGGAAATAGTGATTGCTAATGTAGAATAAATGTTGGTTAATAGGCATATAAATCTAATAAAGATTTCTTATGTGTATTTGTTGATTTGCCAGTAGCTTCCGTGAACTTTTGCAGATGTAGAACTTGGAAGTGATCTGGGTAGCATGTAAAAAATTTCATTAATTTGTAGACTATCTGAAAAATATTTCTTTAATACTGTAGAAATAAATCTAAAAGAGGGACTATTCATTGTAAATGAACCTGAATGTCATATTTTCTTCCTTGTAGGAGGCAGATGTTGCTGCTTTTCTCCTGATGGAAAGGCATTAGCTGTTGGTCTCAATGATGGAAGTTTTTTGATAGTTAATGCAGATACTCTGGAGGACCTAGTCTCCTTTCACCACAGGAAAGATGTTATTTCAGAGATCCGATTTTCTCCTGGTAAGTGATATAAAATTAAGATTTTCCTATCCAGATTTTTTAAGAAAACTTTGTATTCATTGTCAATCATCAGGATGTGCGTTGTGAATATTGGTTGCTTCACTAAAAGCAGCCTAGCCTCATTCTGTAGTTGCCTCAAATGGACTAATAGAATGCACTAAAGATGAGGCATGATGCAAATACATAGTGCTGATTAAATGTCTTTCATCACTTATTCTATGAGAAAAACAAATAAAATAAATGCACCAATCCAAATCATATTCATAATCTTGTGAATTCATATTCTTGTGTATTTAAAACATTAAGGAGAGATTTGTAATACTCTTCTGCCCATAAAAAAGACAGCAAAATTAATATTCATGTTTCAAATATTATTGGGATTAAAGTCCTATATTGTTTGTGTAAAGACAAGATTATCAGGATAGACTCACTCTAATTAACCTCCTAAAATCAATAGTCAAATTTTAAACCAGCAACATCTAACAACTCCCCTGAGGACATTGTTCTGCTGTATGAGCCATGTAACACCTTGGCTCTTCATTTACATTATTTTTGGCCATTGAGAACGCTTCAAATTGAGATGTAAGAATATTGTGTTGCCATTTCCTTCTTTTTTCCCTCTAGAGTGCTTAGCAACACCAGCAACACCAATTTTTTGACTAGTTAAACTCTTAGTTGGGAATTTAAATGTATGGCTTAAGTTATTGGTGTTACTACAGTGAAAATACTCTCCTGTAGTCAAAATATTATGTGAATAACTGGTATATAAATCCTCATGCAACACTGGTTTTTGATTACCTGAGCCTTGCCACTCTCTAAGTGCAAGAAATGGTTTAAATTTTGGTTTAATAGTTTATTATTGAAAAATGTAAAAATGTAATTTAATATATCAAAAACACTGAAATTTTATTCTTACCTGATGTGAACACATCTGCCAGAAGCTATGCATGAATTGCCAAACTTATTTCAAAGAAAGCTAAGTTGAATATAGCTAAACTCCCCAAAGTAATTTAATATTGCACAAAACAGTAAGAAAATGCATTGTGTTTTTACTCATGTATTTTAGGGGCTGGAAAGTACTTAGCTGTGGCATCATGTGACAACTTTGTAGATATTTACAATGTAATGAGCAGTAAGCGAGTGGGAATCTGCAAGGGAGCCTCTAGCTATATAACACACATGGACTGGGATATGAGAGGTAAGGAGTATTTATCTGAATTCTAAAAATCTCCTTGATTATGGACTTAATCATTGTAAATTATGTCTGAAGCATGAATTTGTGGTGCTGTTGATGCATTCCTACAGCTTATGAAGATGTTCACGGCATGTAGCTGAATTATTTTTTTTTACAATTGTGCAACCTGATGTAGTAATATAATCTTTTTTACATGTTTTATACTGTATGCTGCCTCCTGTATAATGCAGCAAATGTAATTGTATCAGTAGCTCAGGAATTATGTATCCTTGCATATTAATCAAAATGGAAGGAAGATTATTTTTGCTGCTTTATTCCTGAATATTAATATATGATCAATTTAAACACTAATTTTAGTGCTGTGTTATATAAAAACAAGGCTGCACAGTTGTGCTTTGTCCATTTCAAAATAAACCTGGAAGAGTGATAGAAATTAAGTTTGAGAATTTTGAAAATGGGAAGAATCAAAAACCTTAATGAGAATCCTTCTCAGGAAGAAATTATAAAAGCAAGTAAAACTCAGTTGTCTGGAAACAGCCTTTGGCCAGTTGGAATTTGTGGAGTTTTACTCAGCCAAAGGGCACATCCAGTGAGCACAGATGAGCTCGGAATTAGACTCAGTGTATGCCGTCTACCTTCTGATGGGACAATTATAAATAATTGGGGAAAGTGCTGCATTATGGCAAGTTTCAGAGAGAGAAGGAAGGAATGTGAATGTAAGGGATCGAAAGACTTGGATCTTCAGAAAACCAGCCTTATAGTGTTTATATATGCAACAGCTTGTTCAATGGAAACAATTTGTGGAATGTTGTTAGTAAAAAAGTAAGATAATAACAGAGCTTTTTTTATTTTTTAGTAAAATATAATGCTCTAACTAATGTTAATATATAATATGTAATACACTTTATAGGGAAGCTTTTACAAGTCAATACTGGTGCTAAAGAGCAGTTGTTTTTTGAAGCTCCTCGTGGAAAGAAACAGACAATTCCTACTTTGGAGGTGAGGAAACAGTCTACCTTCTTAATTCGTTTGCTAACTTGAATTATGGTTTAACAGCCTATGTCATCTAATGGAGAATGATATTCAAAATTATAACTGTTCTGTTCAAAAACATTCTCTGAGCATTTGCTGTGCTTTGTCCTTTTTTTAGCAGTCTGTTCAGATAATGTAACAAGAATGATGATAACCTTGTTTCTAAAGAACTCATGTCTTATTATGTCATAATGCAGTATAGTATTCTCACTTTATGTAGATAAAAGTAGCTTATTATAGCTGTAATATTGTTTTCTCAATATTAGAGAACAATTTTAGGGCAAAGTGAATATGGATGATTTTCAAAATAATGCTTTCTGTGAGGTTGAAAAACATCATTTGTTTTCTCTAGCACTGAAGGGTAGATAATGTCAAAAGTCTGTTCTAAATACTTCTAGAGACTTTGAAAGTGGAAGTTAATAGAGATAAAGTCAATGTTCTCAAATAAAATCTGAAAGAGTAATGACGTAATATTTTGGTTGACATATTTTACAATGCAAGTATTTCTTCTTGAAATCAGTTATGGAAGAAAACTGCCTAGGAAGAAGTGTGCTCTGTCTCAATCAGGTTGTTTTTATAGGTAGAAAAGATTGGCTGGGCATCATGGACAAGTGTTCTGGGCTCCTGTTGTGAAGGAATTTGGCCAATAATTGGTGAAGTCACAGATGTAACTTCTTCTTGCCTCACTAGTGATAGTAAAGTATTAGCCACAGGAGATGATTTTGGATTTGTGAAACTCTTTCGGTACCCTGCTAAAGTAAGTAACTTTCAGCTATGTGTGTGGGAAAATTGGCTAGTAAAATTGCAAAAAAAAAAAAAAAAAAGAAAAAAGAAAATTATCACCATAAACAAAATAGTGCTTATAAACTTCTATTCTTTTGCTCAAAGAATGCATTAAGTATTAAAGTGCAGTTTGTAGTGGATCAAACTTTTGTTTAATAAGAATGGCCATTCCAGTTTGACTGAAAAATCTTGTCTAGTGTCCTTTCCAGTGGCAAATGCACTTTCTTCCTTATTTCTTCACTTACTTTACAGACCTCCATTCTGTCCTGCCTCAATTGCCTTTTTCCAAGATGAATAGCTTTAATATTTTCTAATCATGCATCATGCAACAGCCATTCTAGAAAGACATTGTTCTTGTTGCTCTTCTAGGACCTTTCTAATTCTCTTGTGTATTTGATAGTGAATATTTTTTTGGTTTTGAATATTTATCATGCTAGTGATGTCAATAATGCAAAGACATTGACCCAAAATACTCTGAGTGCATTTTATTCTTAATCTATTAGATTTTTATTACATTTTTAATGACAATTATCCAGTGTGTATTGCTGGAATCCATTTAAAAGCAGATTCTTATGTGATCAATCAATGAAATGTTGGTTTGCTTCAAATTATAGCAATTTTTTTCATATGAAATGTTTTCCACATGGTGGGAAAAAATATGGTTCCACTTGTGGAAAAATGGTTAACATTTCATGAAGTTGCTGTAATAGAAGAATTTGGCAAAGCATGTAGTACCTACAAATGCAAAACAGCTAAAGCATAAACTATAAAGATGTTAAGAATGTGCTGATGGACAGAAGTGCACTGGTAACACATTTCAGTTTTATCGAGAAGACTAGTTAATTTTTGTTCTGTGTGTTTTTCCCCCCTCTCCTTTCTTAGGGAAAGTTTGGAAAATTTAAGAGGTATGTGGCCCACAGTACCCATGTAACAAATGTCCGTTGGACCTATGATGACAGTTTGTTGGTTACTGTTGGAGGAGCAGACACCTCTTTAATGCTGTGGACTTATGAGATGGAAGGACATCGAGATAGCAGGCAGTGTGACAGTGAAGAATCTGATCTAGATTCGGAAGAAGATGGGGGTCAGTAATAATTTATAAGACCGACTGGATTATCCTGACTTCAGGAAACTGTTATATTTGTTAATGGAAAACTGGTAATATTGAAATAATCAAGTTACACATATAATTGCTTTAAACATTTCAAAAATATTAATTAAACTTGCTTTTTGAGAAAAGGACCAAAAAACTGTTGTGAAGAAAATGGTAATGGATTACTTGGCTTAATGTTTTGGGTCAGAACATATGAAAAAAATCTTGACATCTTTAAAATGAAAAAAATCTTTTTTGTCAATTATATGTAACTTCAAGGAATCTATGGAAAACTAAATTCAAGACAATTTAGATTATGACACTATTTATATGAAATTATGTTGAAATCTATGCCATATGAGAACATAGTTATCTTGGGAAATCATAGTAGACCAAAGTTGACTGATAAACATATTATACAACAAGGTATTGCAATATTATAAAATCAGTAGTTATAAAGTATTAATTATACTTTGTAGAATTAAGTTCTTTTGTTTTGGGCATGCTTAATGTTTCCCTTAATGTTGTTAATCCATGGCTTCATGTGCCGAATATCTTCCTAAAGAATTACATTTCTGCTCCAATTTTTTTTTTCTTCCTTTTCTTATTTTAGTCATAGTCTTCAAGTACTTTTAAACTATTTCAGCTAAATTTTAAATATTATGTACAGTAAGTTTTACTTCAGTTTTCTCTGAAATCTGCTAGATGACAGAGGCATCTTAGATATATTATGATATTAAATATTATTATTAAAGCATATCAAATATTGGAGATATTAAACATTAATCAGAGCAGAATTTTATGCACTGGCTTACTGCTTAAAAAAGTATTAAAAGCTACATAAACAAAGTAATTTAGTTACCTGCAGGGGAACTTAGTCAACTTCAGCCACCTGAATCAAAATTTACAGTCTGGAGAGCTCTTGCTCAACTTCTGCCCATGGCCTATTAGCACATATTTATTATGTTTACTGTAGTAAAGTTCATACTGATGCACTTTACCCATTCTAAGCATTATATAGACACTAGGTATAGAGCTATAGATGCCATCCAAAGGTTGGCATTCAATAAATAGATCCTGAATTGTGTGCAGCCTGGTGCCAAATATTCCAGGATTTAACAGTAGCTATCATGTCGTGAGGTGCTTTGCAATGATTGAGTTAAAGCCAGCCACGCACAATTGGGGTAGCTTTGAATGTCCCTTCAACCTTCCCTAATAGTCATTTTCCAGTTTTAAAGGATGATATAGAAGATATTTTGTTGGGTTTTTTTGTGCGTTTGTTTGTTTTCTTAGAATGCATTCTGGACTGTGTTGATCATTTCCATTTACTTCCTTTCCCTTTCAGTTGTGCTTTTATGTTGTTAGTGATGCGTGTTACAGTTTTTGTTGTAGTGCAGCACTTTTGTGAGAGATGCACAAATAAATTTCTTATTTTTTGTGTGTTGTTTTGCTTTAATACTGTTCTCACTGTGATTTTTATTAGGCTATGACAGTGATGTGACAAGGGAAAATGAAATTAATTACACCATCAAAGCCTTATCAACAAACATTAGGCCAATGTTTGGAATTAAGCCTCATCTGCAACAAAAGGAGCCAACATTAGATGAAAGGTAATAGCTCATTTAAAATTTTACCAAGGAAAAGAAGCAATCTCTGAAGATGATTAATAATAAACTGTAATTATCTTAGGACATATATACAAATAAAAAGGATGTGTATAAAAAAAGGGGGGAAATGCATTAAAAAGGAAAAGAAAAGGAAAAAAACACTAAAAGGAAAAAAGAGAAGGTTGTCTACCAAATGTTTTGCCTTAAGGGATAGGCTACATCTTTTTTTTTTTTAGATGTTGAAGAACAAAAGACTACTATTGAAATATGTATTTTATGTTTGGGGAATTTCTTAAGATAATTGAGTTATTTGCCATTGTTTGAAAGTATCATGTTATTTTGGGAACTTTTTGATACCTAGAGGTAGCTAGTAATGACACTATAGCCATTTGCACCTACAATTATTTTACGGTAAGGTAGCTTATAGTTCTTGGTGGTTTTGCCTAAATGTAACTAATTGGTCTGAAGCTACTTCCCTGTCCAGATAACTTCCTCCTCTGAAAATTTCTGTGCACAGAACTGTTTTCAGTTGCCGTGCATGGACCTTGCAAAAAGTATATTCTGTATATCAATGGGCACATTTGATGCATCAATCAAAAGAAAAAAAATGTATGTTGTATCAACAGTTAATGTTTTATATTTGCTCTTATAAATCAAAGCCCTCCAGTTTTGATAATTTCAATAACTGGTTTCTGATTAGTTGAGTTTCTGATAGTTGAGTTACATTTCTTTGCTTCAAATAGAATGTTAAAGAAAGTAAATTCTCTAGTAAAGTAACTAATTTCTGATTCAAAATGTAAAAGTTGATGAAGGAATTCCATTGCGTTTGTTACTGGAAAGGGTCCTGAAAGTTCAGAGACTTAAAACTTCAAGTGGAGATAAAGAGAAAATTTTGAAGAGTAAAAACAAAATATATTAACTGCATGTATTTTAACCTCTGGTGTAATGAAATTAGTATTGTGCAAGACTGATACAGGTTTTAGCAGGTCTGCTTTTATAGACACTTATTTTTTTTTTTATTTTCCTTCCCTTTTGCTTCATTTGAAGGCAGGGGGTAGTGAGGTAAGTCTATTTTCACAAAGTGAAGGATCAAACATGTTTTGATAACTGAATTGCTTGGAGGAATATTTTGAAATAGATGTGAATATTTTAACAATTTATGATTAAATAATTTAGTTGGTTGTTATCTACTAAAAGGATGAATGGACAAAGTCTAGTACACAGTCAATAGATGGAATGGATGCTAAATAATATATATGAGAGGAGATGATCTGAGCTTTCTTAGTGTTTCCTGATGTTTTGGAGCGTCTAAGGAGCAACTTGACTCAAGTAGCTATTGCCTAACAGCAAAAGAAGCTTCTTGGGGACCTCTATATGAGGTCTCAATTTTTGGAGAAGTGATTTTTTTTTTCTTTAATAGTAGCAGAAGGCAAATGAGATTTTGTTCTCTCCATTGCACAGTTTCACTAGGAGAAAAAGACAGTGCTTTCTCTCAATCATTTCTGTTGTAGCACATTCACTTGGATGGGTATTTGAATCAGCTCCCATTTCTAGGCAACAATCCTTTTATTTTTCTTTCTTTTTTCTATTTTTTTCCCTGTGTCTTTTCAGGAGAAACATAATTTTTCCACTTTTGTGGAAGGGTAAGGGGGGAGTAATTATGACACGATATTATCTATGCATTTCAGTAGAAAATCATGTAAATATTTTTGCAGCCTTAAATGTTTAAATCTGTTTGCTGCTTGAGATAACCAAAATAGAAGTTGTAGGAAAGAATTTAAAGATGAGTGGAAGAAATAGGAGGACTCAACTTTCACACAGAGCCATTTGCAGTCTTATTACATAGTTCACACGAAAAAAAGCAACAACTGAATCAAGTTATCTTATGCTTTGTAGTATAAGAGAGCACACACGGCTGGAAGACGCTAGCTGTAAAATAATTCAGCTGACATTACTTTATTCTAGAACACCCCACTGATGCTGAGAATTAAAGGAATTATTGATAGCATTACAGTGGTACTACTGAATCTTTGCAAGGAAAAGGCAACTGGAAGAGCTACAAACTGAATTAGCCTGAAATCTATTTCAGCTTGCCTTGGTTGAGGTATCTTAATTTATCAATTCTGTCTTTGCAATATAGCTAGCAGAAATGCCTAAAGTGACAAATACACCAACACTTCAGCGGTAAAAGCTTTTAAGATTATTTCTTTCCTAATCTATAGATTTTTACAAATGTTTTTATTTGAAAACTTCTTATTTTTATTTTTTCTTGTAGGATCTTATAAAGAATTTTCAGTTTATTAGAAATTTTCAAATTAAAAAATGATGGCAGGAGAGACTTTCTGTCCAAGTCCTAAATATAAAGCAGCATTATGTGATGTAATGATCAAAATATCATCAGATGGTTGGCTCAAATTGATTCTGAATGTTATATCTAACTTCCTTGAGGAAGTGAGAGAGGGTAACCTTTGAAAATGAGAGATGATAGAACTTTAGAAATTGACTTAATAGAAGTGTACTGAAAGCTTTAAGTTTAGTCTTTTTTGATTTTGAGTGCTAGAATTTAAGTTTTCATTCAGATTAATATCAGTTTAAGGACCTCTTGTATTGGTTAGGGTCACTTCTGAGGTTATCATTTCCTAGTAAAGTAGTAAAGCCATAATATATCTTTAGATTGGAATATTTATTTTAACTTCTATCAAAAAGATGAAATCGTGTTGGCTATGGAGCATCACTTATGTATACAATTTGAATTCTTCATATATCTGAATAACATTATTATAAGCTAATAGCTTTAGGAATATTTGGGCCACCATTTATATTCTTTAGGAAAATTTTCTTTCCTGGTGTATTTTTATGCTAGATCAATTGCTCAAAAGAATAATCTATCATGGATGGTTAATTATGAAAGCACCTCTTGCTACTTAGAGGTTGGGAGAGTATTTTGGGGAGTAGCACTGTTCTTACCTTGTTTTCTTAGAGGCCTTCACTATTTGTCCCTGTCAGAGGGAGGATACTGTGATTAATGTCCCTTAGATTAGAATGGCTGTACTGAGGGAAATTAACCAG
>JAWLRI010000448.1:8794851-8864268 GCA_034781795.1 Crypturellus tataupa
TTTGTCCCTGTCAGAGGGAGGATACTGTGATTAATGTCCCTTAGATTAGAATGGCTGTACTGAGGGAAATTAACCAGGATTCCCTATTTTTAGTTTCAATTCACCATAAATTTAGCAAAAGAAAGATTTGTAAGCACCCAAATCCTTTTAGAAAAATTGTCTGATAGTCATCACTGTCCTGTTTTATCCTGTTTTATATCATTACTTGGTCCATGTGTATGTCTTCTTGCATAGGAAGTTTCCGATATATTATACTTCTTTTGAAAATGAAGCCATTGTTGCAAAATGGCTTCTGAGTATTTTTTTTACCTCAAAAGGTGTTTTTTTTGGGGTGTGTGTGAAAGGATGCATGCAAATCCTGAACAATTTTAGATCCTTGCATTTGTAGAGAAGTAGCAACAGGTAGGGAAGTAGAAAAGTAGTCCTCTATTGACCCACAGATAAAAAAATATATATTTGGACCTGATGCAGAAAGTAAATGAACCTAAATTGTAGTCACAGTGGGAAAGAGAGAACAGTGGAAATGCATTCCTTTATCTGAATTTGAATTGCCTCACAATTGCCATCTTAAAAATCGGCATTGAAAGGGAAATCAGGAGATTTTGTACAAATACACTGAATATGTTTTAGATGAAAAGAAGGAATTTCTAGTCTAATATGAATGTAAATAGCATGGATTTCAGAGCTTTTATCATCTCTTCCACCAAAATTCTTTCAGGATTCTTTTTTGAAGGTCAAAAGATATCGTTTGACATTCATACAATCCCTATTTGCAAAATAATTGTTTTAATTTCATAGGTTTCCCATTAAAGGGAACTTAAATGAATTTCTAAAAATACGCCTTTTAAAGCTTGTTTTATCAACTCTTTTTCTTCTCTCAACTTTTGTGATTCAGGGGAGGGAGGAAGCTGTATATCATAATGAAAAACTACATCAGTGGACAATTTTAGAAGTGTCTTCGTTCTCTCTATTCAGTTTAAGTTGAAATGCTAAAGAAAGCTTGCACATCGAACTTCTCAAGTTTAACCTGTGTAATTTCAAGTTACTATTCTAATGCTCGGATGTGGCTAAGATGTTTGTATGGTTTTAGAAAAGAATAATGTTTCTTGGAAAATCCTTTAAGTGAAACAGTTGCATATTGGCATTTACATTAGTGCAAAGGATTAACTGTGAGGCAAAAATATCATTATTTTTAGTTGTATTTCTCTGTCTCAGAGCTCTGGGATAGACTACAACATTGTGGAAAGAAACGCTGCCCTTTCCCCTTTGAGGTAATTTTTTTCCCCCAAAGCTGAGTTGGCAAATTTTTCTCCTTTACGAAGTTAAGGAACCAGTTACCAATATATCAAGGTTTACAAAATCCTGTTTTGAATACAAATAAAATGAAAATTATTAATTTCATAACTCGAATTATTAGATTTAACCAAGAAACTAATGCCTACAGAAATAATTACACAGTCCAGCAATGAGGGTTAGAGCATTAGCATTTCAATTAGCAATAATTTGTGTAAACTGGCTTTATAACTGTAACTTTTCCCTGTGTTTATTATAAACTGTAATCCAAGTGAAAATGTAGGGGAAATTTTGAATCTGGTTTGCAAATGTTGTTCTAAACTTAAGTTGTGAGACTAAAAAAAATGAAATCGGAGATTAAAGAATAAGAAATGGCAAATGCAACTTAAAGATTATCTTTATATGAACATATAAAGATATATCTTTATATATCTTTATTTGAATTCTGTAGTCCTTGAAGGATCACACATGTTAGCAAACGTAAAATCTGGGCAAGATGGATTTGAATTTTATTTGGATCAATAATCACAATTCAGTGTTTTCCTTTATAAAGAAATAATGCATCAGCTGTTCCTAGAGCTTTGTCTCTACTTGCTCTAATTTTGAATAAAATTGGAACAAATAAAAGAGATTGAGTAAAAGAGATTGTTTTCCTTGGGAAAATAAAAACCTGCTAGTAAGTTGATAAGACTATTTTCTTTGTTTTGGGGAATATTATCCCTTCTATGTGAACTAAAAATTAATTTTGCTTGACCTGTATGTGAAAAGAGTGATAGCTACTGTCTCTTCTACTGCAACCAGATTGCCTGAAAGTTTTTTAAAAGAAATCAAAACAGAGAAAGAGTACCAACTTATCAAACTAATTAAAGTGCTGATTCATAATACAAATGTTAGAAAATAATCAATACATATCCATGCATTCTGATGATTAATAATGACTTTTGGCTAGTCAGAATATGAGTGTGCATAATATTTGCTTGAGAAAAGCCATCCACGAAATCTGTGGAATTGGATGCCCAAGTATAGTCAACATAAATTGAATTAAATAATAAGGAAAAAAGAGTAATATTGTATCAGTCATGCTAAGTACCCTCCACATTTTGGCTAGCTTAGATAATTTATTTTTGTGGTGGGCTTATGCATCTGTCATCAATAATGAATTGAATCTTTTATCTATATCTTCTTTTAGAGAAGTTAAAACTCTTTGATTTAATTAAGTCAGATGTGTTATTTGCCAGCTCTTTAGATGCTTGATACACTTTGGATTTTTTGAGGTCTATTTCTGCTTTCTTTCTCTCTGTCTCTGTCTCTCTCTCTCTGTTTTGTTATCTTTTGGTTAGGAATTACTCCTAAGAATCATATTCTTATGTCACCACCATGTAAATAAGTGGGAGCTTTCTGCACAAATAAGAGAGTCCCACAGACTATGGAGTTGTGAATAAACCCCTTATTGTAAACTGTGTTTGCTAATTAAAAAAAAAGTGAACAAAATGAATATTTTTGTTCTATGAATAATTCACTGACACACAACTTTCAGCCAAACTTGTAATCCTTTTCTCTTTCTTACCTGCTGCTGAAAAGAGGTTCCAGGTAATGCTCCTTTTTTTTTTTTTTTTTTGGCTAACTAGTCTGTGTCATCTCCCATTTTCCTTTCAAAGCCATCTGTTGTGCTGGTGTCAACACACCTATTACACTTCAGAATATTGCCCTACTATTTAACAAATTTTAAATTTATTATGATTTTTGTGTTCTGTTCTGTCATATAAACAAGTTAGACATTTTTTTGCCTACCAGGCATGACCATTAAACTTGCTTATGTATTATTAATACAAATTTGCAGTACTACTCATTAAAATACATAAATCTGCACTCAGTTAGTTCCTCACAGACAATTATCCACCCTACAGATGGATTGCTTTGCATTGAATTTGACAGCTTTACCTAAAATGTCAAGGTTCACATGTTGCTAAATTACTTGGGAATGGTATTACCTATTGTATGCATTTGTGCATACTAGTTGGCACTTATTACTCACATGAAAGTCATTTTGACCAATTTTTCTTGGTGAGCAGTATTTTAAAACTGCCATTTTTAATTTTCTTCTACTGGAAGTAAGACCCATGAAATTTCACATGTGACTTTAAAAATCTCACCAGGAATAAATGTAAAAACAAAACCAGAGAAATTTCTTGCCTTTTTTATTTCATTCTGTGCTTCGCACCTTTTAAAAGGGGTGTTGAAATTGCTCTGTGCTGAAGGCTAATGCAAAATCAATTGCCCAAGTCATATGTAGTTCCCTCAAAGTATAAGGTGTAGCTATAGTGACTCTCACGGGCAAAAACTTTTTTATTGGTACCAACAGCTTTAAATTTGCTCTATGAAGTCATACTTAAAATAACTTACTAATTTTTAAAGCAGAAATAAAAGTCCTAATTGACACTGTCAAAAAATTACCATGAATCAGTGGTGGTTTATATGAAACACAGAGGAACAATTCAAAAGATCATCCTGTGTTCCATTAGTAACTTTAGAGACTGCATATCAAAAATAGAGAAAGATACAGTAATATCATACAAGGCAAAATGGGAGGATTAAAGTGAGAGTAAACTAATATTTTTATGAGTTTTCTAACAAAGAATAATACAATACAAATACTGATTCTGTTTGCACGCTGAAAATAAAGCGCCCATTCTAAGGTACTTGCTTACCCTGTCGTAGATGTCTTGAACCTCCTTCTACATTTTCAGAGCTACTCCATCTACATGTCTACTTGCTCCAAAAATGTTATCCATGCCTCTGCCACCCATCTTCTGGCCGCAATATGAATGAAGCCAATAGGATGCATGCGGTTGTATGACCATTATACATTGTATGTGCAATTCATCATATTCCTGCACATTAAATTTAAGAAACAGCAAATGAAAAAGATCTTCAGATTTTGTATCTTACACTTGTATCCAAGTGTATCTTCAAATACACTTGGAAAATGTATTCTGGAGTTCTCTGATATTCCTGCTCAGTTGTCAGCCTGATGGTTAATTGGAAAAAAATATATACATTCTTGTACTATGCATTCTAATTCCACTGCTCTGAATCAACATAGAGTATTTTCATAGATGGCTATTGATGTAAACTATTTAGGTGACTTGAGACACATAACTGAGCATAAATTGTCATGTTAAGCTTTACTGACAGTTTTTCTGCAATTGTTTGTTATATTTTTATGCAATATAAATATCCCAACTCAAATGACTGGCTAAGGATGTGTATCTACCTGTATCTACACCTGGCATGTATAGCCATAAAATATAGATGGTCTTTTAAAGCAGTTGTATAACCTGAGATTGTTTTACCTCTTCTCCCATCCTGTCACAAGAGATTATCAGACAACAAATGTCGTAAAAATGCTGTGTTCTAGATGCAGGCAGCAGTGAATTCTTACAATTCAATCTTGATAACATAAACATCTGAGAGAGCCATATCCTTTCTGCTTTCATTGCTTTCTTTACTGAGAAGAATGAAACATGAACAACTTGTTAGATCTTCTGCTTTGTTTAACTTTTCTGCCTTTTTTTTTCTCTAACTCTTTTTCTCTATCTTTCAGAGATATAAATGGAAAAAAAAAAAAGGAGAAAAGGGGGAAAGAAAGTAAGGGAAAAGTGCTGTATCAAATGTGATGGGGATAAATGGAAGGAGGGCTCCTTATACTCTGGTTTGTCAGTTCTTAGAGCAGTAGTTGCCCATCATCAATCAGCAACTCTAAATATGAAATACTTGAAAATCTGGTGGACCAAAAGGTAGAAGGAGCACAATTTTGCCCCCTTTTCCCTCTCTTTTATGTGAATTAGGGCTGACCACCAGTCATGCCCACAGTCTTGACGTCCTGTCTGCCCACTTAGTGGTGGCGTTTCCACATGTTCATACTCTGGGAGGTGTTCAAATGACCTTTGGTCATTATGTTTCCCACTGCTATCATGCAGTATTTTAGCGGGTATTTCTTTTACAGGGAAAAGCCTGTTGTACCCCTTGCACGTGCCATTGCAGGGATTTCCTGTGCTGTTTTAGTAGTATTTTTTCATCTTTAATCTTGCCTGACCTATGTAGGTTCTCCCCATCTCTGATTTTGATATTCTCTACAAGAGCAATCAAGCAAGACTGTCTCTAACTAGTGATAAATGTACACAGTTCCTTCAAAAAAACAGTATTTCTGAGAATGCCTTTTTTTTAGAAGCTCTAAACTGAGAGAGCTATAAAATTATGAAGTCAAGAAATGTCCTCAGGTAGTAGGACCTAAGTCCCTAGAACTCTTTCTTTGGATCTGTTTTAATTTGTGATGCATGTGATAGTCTCCTGCTTTGAGCTCTGCTGTTTGAAGTGACAGAGAAAATTATGCAAGGCCTAGAATCTGACATCTTTGTCCTATGTGATAGCAACCTACAAATAGTGATTTATTTACTGTTTGAAAAACAGCAGAAATTTATGCTTTTCTCTCAGCCAGGAAGGCTTTCTATAAGTGTAAAAGGACTGTTAACTTTGCATCTTACTTGACTTCTCTTTTTTGAGGAATCTCTGGGTTATTGTCAGCCTGTGACTGCGTAGGCTGGTAATCACGTTTGGTATTTCTGTTTGTTTGGCAAATGAAGCACTCACTTTTTGGGTGTTGATACTTCTTGGATGAGTAAGATGGGATGGCAGTGACCTTTCTAGCCCTTTAGATTTCTGTTCACACATTTCAGTCATTTTACTTGATTTGATTTGATTCAGTTAGCACACAGCACTAGAAGCCTGCCATGGCAGTAGGAGATACCTGTTATCTCTGGAAGATCTCGATCAGTTTATTTGTAACTGGAATTGCTCATATACCTAACATTGTAGAACAAACATGTTTTTTGACTCTGCAAATCTGAAGATTACCCCCTCCATATATACCTAACAGGAGATATATGTCCTGACCTGTTGGAAAAGTTTTCTGTAGATAACTTGGATGCTTTCACTTAGAAGTTTACTTTTTATTGTGCTTAGTCAACACATTGTTGTAATTTAGGATACATATGTGTTAATTTGCAGGAACTAGGAAATATTGTTCCAATAACAGAACTTAACTGTGTATAAAACAAAAAAAAAAATGGAGGCGTCAGAAAAGTAATTTATGTGGAAGGACACACAGGGTAAAAATGACATATGTGGAAGGACACACAGGGTAAAAATAACATAAAAAGTTCAGGAAAGAAATAGACTTCTAAAACAAACTTTTTAAAAGGAAAGAGGATTGTTATGGAGAAAAGATGGAGTGGCTATCAAAAGCGTGAGGCCTGACATAGGAAGTGCTAAGCTAAAAGTTAGACAAAAGCAAAAGTCAGAATAATAGATGTTGGGCATGTGTCAGTCTGAACTGATGAAAGAGTGCAAGGAGTTGGTGATGACGGGATAGGAGAAACGGCCTGGAAGGTAGCTGGGAGGGCTGGGATTTTCACATCAAGGGTAGCACCTGGAAAGCCATGTCTGAAAGAGAGTTATTGTGAAGTTGGGTATTGGGATTGCTGACAGAAACCAGATATATTCCCTGCCTCTTGTACTGGCTTACGCTGGTGTAGAAGATGAGGGCAACCCAGCCCTGCCCCCATTACTTGGTCTGCTTTTCCTTCTTTTGTCTCAAAGTTGGGAACGTCCTTTTTCATGGTCCCAGAATAAGGCCCAGGATGCTCTGGCTGTGAGCTAGGTCCAGGCTAGACCTGAAAGAGGAACTCAGCTGCCTTGCTTATCGCTCTTGAGCTCACCATCAGTTTCTTCCAACTGGAGTCCTCTGGGAGGAAAAAAGGTATCTGACTGTTGGTGCTTTCGTACCAGTCTCCTTTCCAGAAACACTGAAGGAATGTGCTTAAATACTGTTATCTTTTAACATTTGTCTTGGCCTAAGAAGACCTAGAGTGCAAGTCCACACTGGACGACTTTGGTAGCTGTCCTGAAGTTTTGGCTTTGCTGCCAGCGTATATTAGAAGTCTGTTCTTAAAAGAGTAGAAATTTTGGACTGGTAAGAAACAACTGTTAGACTACAATCTTGTGTGAAATGAAGAAAGTTTTTCTCCATATTCCAATTAAAGCTCTATATCTTCTGTTCTTTGTAAAATTTACATTGGATTATAAATGAAATACGAAATTCAGTATGAACTGAGAGTTTCTTTCATTCCTTGGGTTTTTAGTCTTTTTTTAACTTTGAATTATTATTTTATACCTTCCTTTGAGATGAATTTGCTTAATCTAGCTCATATCTTGGTGTAAAATACTGTGAAAAAGCGCCTTGTTAACTCTCCAGTGTAACACAGATTCTGCTTTGGATTTTCTCTTGTATCTTAAATGTCACAGAATCTAGGCTTACGGTGTTGAGCTAAATATGTTTTGATATCTTTTTTTTTTTCCCAAATATTTACTTCTTACTGTCCCTAACAAAATACCCCTTCTTATTGAACTGATCATGTTTGGATAAGTGCATCCAGCAGACAAATATTTTGCGGGGAGGTTAGTTCTTAAATAACAGAGATAATACTTAACTGTTCAAATATATAGTGTATAAGCAAATCAAATAGTTTGTTGTACATAATGATTTACTGCAAAATAAGCTTTACTCAAGAGCAGAGAGCTAATTAAAAGATAAAGTACTTCATTTTAAAAAGGGAATAAGAAAGGTAAACTGCAGCCTTTTGTTTTAATATTAGCTTGTCATCCCACCCACTAGATAAAATCACTGAATTTCACTGAAGTTTACTATAGTATTTTTAAATGCTTTTTTTTCTTTTCAAGGGACAGACATTTGGTACATGTAGAATTAATAATCATTGTGCCTCCAAATTGCTAGAAATAATTTAATAGCTTTGATAAATAAAATATATTTTTGTTTTTACTATTTTTGTTTAACATTATCTGAATGATGTATGTTTATGATATAGAAATATATACAGCAAAGATGATGAAAAGGTATTTGTCAAGTGTATCTATTTCAGATTTCTTAAATCTGATCTATTCGGAACAGTGGAATGAACTATGCTAACTTTCGTGCATTTGCATGGTGGTAGTTTACTTACAACTGAGTGTTCAGGGTTTTTTTTTTTTCTGTTGATGTAAGAACTGAATGGGCAAGAGTATCTGGGGTTCTTTACACACTATTGCAAAAATGGGGAAAAAGGATCTGCTGATCTGATGATGTCAAGTATTTAGGTTAATCAGGTAAACTTTTAAATTTTATCTAACAGTAGTTATTACAGAGAAGGAAGAAGTACCTTAAGAATATACTAGGAAATAGCTAAGAGATCAGTTGTATTCATTAATAAGCAAGATTTTGCATTAACCTCATGAACTGTTGCAAAACTTTCAGAAAAGGTACCGTGTTTAACATGTACCACATCTGAAATCAAGGGCAAAGGGCTCTTTTTCTTTTTCTCCTTTTGACAGAGGTATCTTTTTTAAAGATAAATGCTAAATGCCAGTTAAACTGGATGGTGCTATAGGTGTTCCATTTGCAGTAACAGGTTAGAAAGTGCTGTGTTAGTTTGGAATGGGTGACAGACAGCCTTCTCTTATTCACAGTTCTTTATTTCAGACCACCAGTTAGTAGGGCATTGCCACAGCCTGAGAAACTTCAGACAAATAATGTTGGGAAAAAAAAGAGACCTATAGAGGTAAGCAAAAATGCTCTCCATTCTCTCTCCTTCTAGGAATTTTTGCTGAAAGTGGGCATATGGAAATACATATGCGAAGGGTACACTGGCGTTGCATTCATTGTAGCTGTATGGAAGATAGAAATATTGAACTGTGAGCAAATAGTAGAAAGGTGGAAGGGAAAGATTCCTTTTTTACTAAATCGTGAAAAGCCTGATGTTGCTTTTTCTGCAAATACAATAGAACACAAATTTCTTCTTGGTAATACTAAAAGCATATCAATGCAATGTGTAAAAACCAGTATGTCCTGTTTAGATAACTGATATATCTGTAGATATAATACCACTAAGAAAACAAAGTATCTGTCTTAAATAATGTTTATTTAAGTTTATTTTAGAACTTCATTCAAAATTCACTCTTGCTAACGCTTACAAAAGAGGAATTTATTCTTGATGACTTTTGGCACCCAGCACCATTTGTTCAGTACATGGCCATTGCAGAGAGCCAGATGTATAACCAGTTTTATTAATCTAAAATTAAAATCTCATGAAATGGAATTAAAATGAAATGGAATAAACATCTAAAGTGCACATTTTTAATAGTATGCTCTGTGTTATTTAAATGCTTTTTAAATGCTGTGCTCTGTGACTTGAAACAAAATTTTTGGTATAATGTTATAATAAGTGGCATTTTATCATAAGTATTCTAGAAGTTTTAGGTGGTAATTCTCAGTTGCTAGCTGACACTAAATTAGTGTCTTGTTCTGATCAGATACAAAAGACTAGTGTCTTTTGTATCAGAAGAGCTATATTGTTCTTTGCTCATCGTAGCATTGCAATTTATTTGAATGTAAATGAGGGTATAGGATGAAGGGAGTGTTTACAGCAAGGATGGGAAATGGTATAAGGTAACACATCAGGCAGGACCTCAGTTCAGTTTCTGTCAGTTTGAGGCATTGTTAGAGCCTCCATAACGTCCTGTAAAAGAATTTGAAGTTGATGGTTTCTTTAAGTTTTTGAGAATCTAATAGATTTAAATATCTTTTGTATTTTTTCTTAAAGGACCTGATTTTGGAGCTGGTATTTGGGTACCGAGGCA
Source organism: Crypturellus tataupa (assembly GCA_034781795.1). Classification (NCBI taxonomy): domain Eukaryota; kingdom Metazoa; phylum Chordata; class Aves; order Tinamiformes; family Tinamidae; genus Crypturellus; species Crypturellus tataupa. The sequence continues at coordinate 8,804,896 of JAWLRI010000448.1, forward strand.
AGGATTGCAGGAACAATGTGCACTACTTGAATGATGGTGCTGATGTAATTTATCATACTGCATCCATTGGGATCTTGTATAATGTGGCAACAGGTAGGAGAGAAGCTACTCGAGAGAAATGTTTCTTCTCACATATTGAGATACAGTTCATATAATAATTGGTGTGTGAAAATTCATTCTGTAGAAATGACTTACAATATTTGTATATGCCACACTCAATGTATTTAAATCTCTGATTGAATTTTGAAGGAAGTAAAGATTTAATTATTTTGTTAAAAGTAATCACAGAAATTAAAACAGGTAAGCAAGGTGGTAAACAATTTTTATATGTTCTACTTTTCAGTCCTCCACACCGCATACATTCTGTGACTGTGCACAGTTTAGTTTATATAGCACAGTGAACTTTTTAAAGAGTAGCACAGTGCTGTTTGTTTCTGTGATGTCTAAGCCACTGGTAATTCAAATTTGAGAATTGTCACTCTGAAGTACCTGTATATCAGGATCATTACAGTATCCTATTGCAGTGTCTATCAAAATTTGGTTATATATAAGACAACTTCCACCTCCTGTCAACTTAATATAGTAGTCAAATGTGTGAAGGTTTTGCAAATAATTCTGGAACATAATCTCTATTTTCCTAATGAAAGAGATCGATGCAGAAGTAATCATGGAATAGTTCATTAGGGTGTTAAATAAAGTTTAGAAAGACAGGTCCTTGTTCTCCATTTTTAAGCTCCAAAGTGTAATGTCACCGTAATGCTTGCTTTCTTTTAAGTAGTATGAAGTTTGAAACCTGTGTGTGCAAACAAAAATTGAATTTTCTTATTTTCAGGCTCTCAGTCCTTTTACCAGGAACACAATGATGATATTCTGTGCCTCACTGTAAATCAACACCCCAAGTTTACCAACATAGTGGCAACTGGCCAAGTAGGTATGTTTGTATTTTTTATAAAAAGAAATTAACATAAGAGCATGCAATTAGGGCTTTGTGAGTTCATGATAAATCACAAAAAAATTTGATTATGCTATCTCTGTTTGTATGAATGTTACTCAGTTACCTGTCCTCTTTATATGTCTTTTTCAGTGTAATTTAATAAAGTTAAACCAAAACCAATGAAGTATGAGAAGATGGAAAATTTATTTGGAACGTTATCAAAAATATTTCTTAGACATTATAAGCCCCATATAACTAGTCTGTTTTTACCTATCAACTTTTATTATGACAATCATAGGCCTTCCAAAGAAGGTTATTTAAGGTATCTCTTATCTCTATGTGGACTCAGAAGAAAATTCTTAAAATAATTATCAGTTTATGTAGGTTTATCCCACCAGGCAGGTTTAAAATACCTACTTAGTGCTTTGCTAATAACTAGCTCTAATATTCTAGGCAGAACTAAACCCCTATCACTTCCTCCCTTGCCTCCCTTCCCTCCCTCACAGATAAATTCAGATTTTTGGGGAAAACAAATATGTTTCATAGTAATGTTAAAAATAGTAATGTTAAAATTTATCTATAATAAAAACCCTGTGCATCCGCGTACCTGAATTATACTGCTGTTTCTGTATTTTTTTTCCAAATATTATAATTATCTGTAGTCCTTTAAAACAAGTATAGTTTTCATACTTTCATTTTTTCTGAGCAGATTCAAGAACTCACTGTTTAGGACAGAGAACAAAAACCATCTTGTATGGTCAGTTTGACAGATTTCATTAGCTGTGATTCTCTGGATGTCTAACTGCATGTTTCATTAAAATAAACTCATTGATAGCAGTATGTTATATATAAAAATTATATTCACCATCACTGCCTAGCTAAAAAAGCTTTATTTCATGATGAGCTGCTTGCCTTAATCAGTTTAACAAAATAATTATTCTATAATGGAAGTTATTTAAATGGAAAAAAATACCTGGAAATTTTTGCTTTGTTTTGATTGCAAAGAATATTTGTAGGAAAATACATGTCTTTAGGAGTTCACTTTCATTTTCATTATATTTCTTAATCTGGCCTTGTTTGCCTTTTCATAAGATAGAATATTTGGGAATAATGTAGGCATAATGTGAAAATTGATTCTTTGCATGGATCATTTTCTTCGGTGTTCATCTTACACAAGAAGCAGCACAGGACTATTTTAATGCTTCTTTATTTCCTAATCATTTCTGCATCAACTAGCTGTAGAACAGTTTCAGCAGTTTGATAACCTGGATGAAAGAATAAAAAGCAGGAGCAGATGACACTTAAAATGATAAAATTATTATTAAAATTATTCAAATTAGAGAATGGTATCTGAAAAATGAAATGAAATCAAAATATTTTCCAACAAGACCTCTTTTTATATTGTGAAGGACTTAATATACTTAGCTGCTTCTGTTTTTCCTGTTGATAAGTCTGGCACAAACATAGCTTCATAGTCATGATTTATATCATCCAAAAATTAACATAAATGTTATTTTATAAATATTTTTCAAGTATAATGCCATCATATAGAGTCTCTGTAATACTTCCCCAAATCTGAATCTTTATAATCCTCATTTCTTACCCCCATTACAGAAATAGTATTGAGAATGTTTGCCTCTTGTCAAGCTCTGATTCAAACATGGCTTCTTATTTTTTAGAATTTTCCAGATAGACCTAACATACATCAAAATGACATTTTTGTGTTTTAATTAAAAATCGAAATATAAATTAGTAGAATGAATATATTTTTGTTTCTGACATGTCTACCACTTAGTCATCAGTAGCTGTTTAACACTCAAAGCAGTATTGGTGCTGCTGCAATGCAAAGGGATGTCATCAAGGTGTGTGCAAAGACATTACACTAAATGTAGCATATACTTTCTTTAAAACTTATCTTATTTCTGGTCTAATTATTTTTCTGCTGCTTTTCCATTACAGGAGACTCAGCAGATATGTCAGGTAAGGGAAATAAAATTTTAACATCTTCAGGTGTAGCTATTACTAGATAGGCTTATTCTAGTAGCTGTCTACAACTTTGTAGAGCAATGTTATGTGAATTCATTTCTAGTTGATTAAAACCCTACCTCAATCATACTGCTGTCAGCAATGACCATAAACTACAATATCTTAGCAAATTGTAAATACAGAAACAATTAAAAAGTTAGAACACATTTAAAAAGAATACTTTCCTTGCAACATTTTCCTTTCTTGCTGCCCATTAATAAGTGAGTTCCAATACATATTGCAACTACAACATACCTATGTATACTTCTGTGTCTTACAGAACATGTTGGGGCTGATGACTAACATTTGTTTTGGATACTCAACTGAGGATGATTTTAAATATATATTTTTAAAGTAAATTCTATTGAGGAGGCCTAGGTGACTGAGTGAATAAAGCAATCACCTTTCACATTTATGTATGATTGTCATGCACTTATTACCACCGATCCAAAATGCTTGTTATGATGTCAGTTTAATTTTTTATGTATCATTTTGGGTCTTTGACAGTCTTGACTGAGGTATTTTTATTATTCTGTTGTTTTTTAACAGTAATCTTAATCATCACCATCATGTGCGAGTGAGTTCATTGTTGGGCAGACACAGTTGTCTTGTGAAACATTTTCAAAGAGATGCATAAATGTTTGTTCACATATACCTAGAAAGTGTAATGATTGTTGACTTTTTTCAAATATGCCAAATTATGCTCACTCTAAGGATGGGAGGAAGAATATAGGTACCTTTTCCCATGCTTTTAACCTATATAAAAGAGGCATGATGATACCGTTTATATGAAAGAGCATCTCTAGCCCTGCATATAATGCCTGGGTGCTTTTCCTTTCTCACTGGCCTTCTCCCTATTGCAAATTTAGTTTGAGCTTGTATGGATTAATAACTTGTGTTGTCACTGCCTGAAACTAGCACACTGATTATTCTTTATGCTATCATTAGTCAGGAATCCAAGCTGCTGCCTGCCTTCATTATAAAATTTTCACTTCAAATTGATTGATGGATAATTGACAACTTTCTTACCAATGTTCACTTTTCTATTTCCATTGTATGTTGTCCATAGTGATGCAGGGTTTTTTGAAGCAGAAATGTTTGGTAGAGACTGGATGACAAATTAAAATCAATAAGTATTTGGTATAGATATGATTCATCTTTTTTTTTTTTTTTTTTTTTGGTCCTGCTGCCTGTCGCCTGCCATGGTGACTTTTTTTCAACTTCACCCAAAAGGCAATGTAATCCTAGAAAGTGTTTCTTATGAGAGCAGACACAGAGCAGCTGCAGTATCCCATAAGCACAATACAAACTCAGGGTAGACACTTTCAGAGGAACATAATTAGGAAGACTCAAGAGTCCAGAACCTCTGTCCTGACAGAAATGTCTTGCTCTGATAAACCTCCTTAGTTCGTATTCGTGAAATCAAAGTGAAGGTTTCCATCTGCCACCCAAAAGAGAATTCCAATTGAGGTTATGTGGGAGTTCACAGACCAGGGGCAATACATGGTTTTACCAAACAGAATGCCGAAGGAAAAGCAAAAAAACCCAAAACAACAGCAACAAAATGCCAACTATTCAGAGCCCATGGTAAAACTTTCCATTCCCTCAACTTCCTATAAGGACAACAAGGAGCTTGTTGAAAATTTTGAGGAATGCTATATGTTGCCAACCCTAACCTTTCTGCTTAATGATTCGTCTATACTATACTGTAGCACCTCTCAAAAAAGTGACGATAAAAGAATGTTGATGCTGTGTGAGAAAATTCTTAGGGGAAATGGAAGAAATTAGTTTACTCTGAACAATTGCTTTGAAACACCTACAACTATGGTATTATGCACTAGGACCTAGTTACACTTAGCTGAAATTTTACCTGTATTTCTATGCCTACTTTTTCCTGTTACTAAATGAATGGGGGGGGAGGGGGGTAGATTTAGTGGAACAGAAACACAAGGCATAGAGACGAATAAGGATTTAGTTTATATGAATCTGAATCTAAGACAATAACCAGTGACCTCCAGGCTTTGCAGTCAAACTTACTGAAGGAGTATGTAAAGAAGTTTGAGACATACTTATTTTGGAGATGCCCTAAATGTTCTTTCTTTTTTTTTCAGATTGTAAACCATATTTAGACTGTAAGACCTCTGGAGAAGGCATTTCCTTGTCATCATACTAAGTAATCATATACATCCCTATCATGGAAAGTTAGTCCTTACTGCGAAGGTCTTTCAGTCTAAATGATACAAGCCAAATTAAATACCCTAGTTCCTCCACATTAGTAAGCAAGCTGATTATTCAGCTGCCATTTCCATAAGACAGTGCGCATTTCAGACAGGTGGCTATTTTACAGAAAAGGAGATTGTGGTCTTGCACAATGAACTAATTTTTTTGTAGCTCTGCTGTCTGAAAGACCCATGCAGGAATTATATTCTTGATGATATACTCATCATCAAGATGAGTGGAAATTACAGAGTTACAGAAGACATGGTTGTAGCTCTCTTGCTGTGAACAATTTTATTTGTCTGTATTACAAAATCTTCATTGTTTCAGTAAACAAAATCTTTAGGTGATTCTAAAACATCTACTAATAATTTGTTTCTCTATTTGTGTAGCTACAGCCCCTTCCATCCACGTGTGGGATGCAATGAACAAGCAGACGTTATCGGTGCTGCGGTGCTACCATTCAAAGGGGGTTTGCTCAGTCAGCTTCAGTGCCACTGGCAAACTGCTGCTCTCTGTAGGGCTGGATCCTGAACACACCATTACCATTTGGAAATGGCAGGAAGGTAGGAACGTGGTTGCTTTTGTAGAATGCATTTGTATTGTTACAGGCAGGTTGAGTTGAGGACAGCTGTAAAGTAAAAATATCAGCTGATAATAATTACTCTAAGTGCTGTACCATATTTACTCTACAAGAAAAGGTAAGTTAAATGTACTTATCCATTCTAATAATGCGATGTTACTTCTTCAGACTGAAGAGTTTATTTTCTTTCCATTTGGAGATTTCTGCTGATCAATTAATATCTCAGATGTGTAAAGATCATCTGATGAGTTATTAAAAAAGGTCTTTTGCAGTTTGTGTATGCTAGAATCCTGTTGGGCAATGTCAAATGTGTGTTTATAGAGACTCAAGTTAAGTAAGTTGTATGGGTTGTATGGAAGTAAAGGCCTGTGGTGCAGTTCACTGCCATTTCAGCCAAGACATCTCTGGGTTTATCCTTAAGAGTTCATACAACTCCAACATGGCATTTAAGGGATATGTGAAAAGGGCAAAGTATCTCAGGAAGCCTGATATCTTTTCAGGTAATAAAAATCTCAGAGAATCTTCCTTTGGGTCAAAATGCCTGAATTTGACAACTCTGCAAAGACTGGAAGAACACTCCTTTGAATCGAAGATCACATGTAACAAAGTCAGTTTCTTCATTTTCTGCAACAATAAAAAATATTTATGTATTTGGAGAAAATTTACAGCAGCTTAGTCTCATGCAATTTAAACTCACCCAGAGTTTGGAATTTTCAGAGGAATATTAGCAATTTAATAGGGATTGTCTACTTGCTTGGATTTACATAGTTTTAAAATACTTACAGTTTTCAAGAATTTAAAATGTTGCAGAACATAGTTAAAGCTCACATGAGGAATAGTTTATACTTTTCATGGCCTATCTAACAATACTTATAAAGAAATACCTCCTCGGTGAACGCAAAATGTCCCTTTTCTTTTTATCAGGTGCCAAAATTGCCAGCCGAGCTGGTCATAACCAGCGTATATTTGTAGCAGAATTCAGACCAGACTCGGATACACAGTTTGTTTCTGTGGGAGTAAAGCACGTGAGGTTCTGGACCCTGGCTGGAAGAGCCCTCCTCAGTAAAAAAGGGCTGCTGAGTTCCATAGAAGATGCCCGAATGCAGACGATGCTCTCTGTGGCTTTTGGAGCTGTATGTACCATGACAAACTTTTTAAAAATGCATGTGTACAAAAATGCCTTGACTATTCTGCCTTCTTTACAGTTCAAGTGAGAATTTTGAGACCTGCTGATGAATCAATTGTGTTGCTAAACTCAGTTTAGCATTTTAATACACACAACATCTGCTCTTTAGAGCAGAAAAGACAAAAAGGCTGTGGATTACTATTTTTTCAGAAGAAGCAAATAGAAGTGTTTGGAGATGATTATTTGCTGGCTGTCATTTAATCCAGCCAGCATAAAACAATACTGGCTGGCAGGCTGCAGGAACCAAACTGAAGAAACTGTTATTTGTGTTATAATCTGTATATACTGCTGCTCAGACCATCCATTAACATTTCTGGCTGTTAGATGGCAGTTTGGGGTTTGGTATTGTCCTGTTTTTGACAGATGCAGGCCTTGTTGCTAGGTTTTCTATTTTTGCCATTTCGGGTCTTGCTCTGTATGAGCAGATCTCTTGCCTTCAGCTAAACTGAGAGCCGCAGCCCTTCTCCTGAAGGTCTGCTGCTCATTCGTGTTCCTGCTCTGCTGTCTGAACTGCCAGCTGGGTCCACACTGCATTTTTACTCTTTATTTTGGTTTCTGAAACTTCCCCTTTCCACAGTGACATCTCTCTAGCTATCTCTGATTTAAGAGGGGGTAACATCCTCTTTCTAGGAGAGACCTTTGGTGTGAAAAGATAACCTAGACTAGAGTACGGGCTAAGGAACATGTGTGTGTGTTGAATGTGACATTTGATGAGAAGGAAAAGTTAGGAAGTTTGTGGTTTTTTGGCCATTTAGGTTTGTCTGCGGCTTGTGTTCTTATTTCAGGATTTCTTAGAGGAGCAGGTGTCAGGACTCCTGATTTATTCTACCTTTAGTGAAATGGAGACAAATTTATAATCAAATAAATATTAAAAGGCCAAAAGATATCTTCCCAAATATAAGTGTTAGGAAACAGAGGCATTAATCTGTGGTTTAGGAAGCCTATATGTGAATTTTCTCATGGAGGAAAAGACCTTTAGCAGGAAAATCAGGCTGTTTGCTCAGCGCCTTGTGCTGAGTGTATGAGGGCATCCAAGGTGCTTTGAGAATCCAACACCTGCAAGGATTTTGTGTCCAGTTGTATAGAGAGATTGGAGCCAGACCTGATGTGTTCTCCATAATGCCTGTAGGGAGCAGTTCTAGGAGTGCACTTCTTCCTCGGTTTTGTATCAGGAGGAGCTAGTTTGGGTGATCCAAAACAAGGCGTGGAGACAGCCTAGAAGATATGCAGTGAGGATGATCAGAGGATCTTCCTAGGTTCATTTCAAGTTTTGTTTGTTTTGGTTTTGTTTTCTTATTAGGAGCACCATCTTTACACACACCCACAGCCACACACACCCCACTTTAAATAAGGACGTAGAACTGCAGTACACCCAGTGAAGGATGTCCTTGCCAGAACTGTACAAGAATATCTATACTGTAAAATGCGACACATAATTTTGAACTTTGTGATTCTTCACTTAATAAAACAATTTAAGTCAATAACCAGCCTCTATGGGTTTTAAATGTATCCTGTACATTCATTTTACATACCAAATATACTTAAAATTATTTTTATTACTTTCCAGAAATAGAAAGCAGAACCAAAAGGTTTTCTTACCTCGAAGTTAGGATCAGACAGTTTTCTGCTTAGACTAATGGTTACTCTAGGGAGGCGAGTGCCTTCTCTTAGCAACGGATGTGGCTGCAAGTGTTACGTGCAGCGCAGTGGTAGAGCAGCTTGTCTGCTTCTAGGTAAAATGTCAGAACTGCTCTTGTCCTTTTCTACATTTTTGCCACAGTTGTGCACATCTGATAGGTTGATCAGACAGAAAATGCTCTGGCTGAATCTGTGATTGCATTTCTTCTTGCAATGGAGAAACTATTAGCCATAAGAAAACCAGTGTTTCAGACTTCAAGGGAGTATAAGCAGCTGACTGCCCTAATCCCTAGAGGTTCTTGCTGCCCCTCTGCAGCAGCAGTTAATAAAACCAGTCTAGCCTAAATGCAAATGGTTATGACCTTTAAGTATTTCTGACTGTTTTGCTTCCTGCCTTACTCAAAATCAGATGTTAAATATATTTTTCCCCTTTTCAGAATAACTTGACATTTACAGGTACTATCAGTGGGGATGTTTGTGTTTGGAAAGATCATGTATTGATACGAATTGTGGCCAAAGCTCACAATGGACCTGTTTTCACAATGTACACTACATTAAGAGATGGTTTGATCGTTACTGGAGGCAAGGAAAGACCGTAAGTTTCTTTTTTTTTTTTTTTTTTTTTTTCCCTTCCTTTTTGTTTTCTTTCTGTATGCAACCATATTCTTTAAAAAATATGTTTGGATATGTTCTGACTAAAGTTGGGCTTCTGATTCAACTGATTGAGATGTCAAAGTCAGAATTAAAATCACTTTACGACCCCTAAATAGTTTGTAGAAAAAAAGAATAGCTACCACCTCCAAATGTAACTCAGGCCACATGAGTTTCAAGAACCTATTTTTTTTCATTGATTTTTCTCTCTTAGAGAAAGCCTCCAGTTTTAGAATTCTGGCCATGTGGGGTTCCCTGCTTAAATTCCTGAGTTTGGGAAATAGACTTTTGTTCCTATGCTGTTTTTAATTAAAGAATTTTCTAACCGCTATTTTACAGTTTCTTGGTGAAATATTCTAGTTGAATAAATAAATAAGATTAAATACAAGTACTGCAATACAAGTGTTGGTTGTTTCCCTTCTGATCAGCAATACAGAATTTAATCACTGTAACCAAATAGTTCAGCACTAAAGAATACTGTAGATTGCTTTTTGTACCAAGAAGTAATTGGGAAGTTTGAAAAAGTATAAAGAGAATTGTCAGTTGGTTTAAAAGTGCTCATAGTTTCATAAGTCTTCACTATGTAAAAGCAGTGTCCTTTGCTTACTAATATGCTTCACTTGCTAAAATACTAATGGATACTTAATAGTTCAAAATAGACCAAAAGTGTCTTGATTTTCATTAAATGATAGTAAACAACAAAGTTCTCCTTGTGGTTTTTTTTTTTTTTTTTTTTTTTTTCCTTGAATCAGTCATTATATTCATGGTTGCTTTTGGTTTTGCAATAGATCAAAGGAAGGGGGAGCAGTTAAACTATGGGACCAGGAGCTGAAGCGATGCCGAGCCTTCCGGCTGGAGACAGGACAGATGACGGACTGCGTCCGCTCCGTCTGCAGAGGCAAGGTAAAGCAGGCTGTCTTTTGAAATAGTGCTCAGAATCAGGGGGTTGATAGTTATCTTGCAGTCTGGATGTCTTACAAGCAGGAATGCCATGATATATGTGCAGTCCTGTCCTTTAATGGATCAATTGAGCTTAAAAATAAATGAACTTCGAGTATTTCATTTCAGCAGACCTTCTTGACAGAACTATAGCTTTGTTATTTGCCTTTATTGCTGTTCCACACTGGCAGTTAATGTGTTATATTGTGAATCATTCTTTCACTGTTGTTCCAGGGAAAAATCCTTGTTGGGACAAGGAATGCTGAAATAATTGAAGTTGGAGAGAAAAATGCTGCATGTAACATTCTCATTAATGGTCATATGGATGGACCAATCTGGGGTCTGGCAACGCATCCTTCCAGAGATTTTTTCCTTTCTGCTGCAGAAGATGGCACAGTAAGACTCTGGGATATTGCTGAAAAGGTAGGTGTGAAGGACAGTTGCCATTTTAGTTTAGTTTTTGAGAACCGGAAGTTTCTTTTTTAGTGTGACTTAAAAAACTAAGCTTTTATAATTGTTTGACAGGGACTTTGGCATTTTGAGAATAATTCTTCTGATATTGGCAAACTGTTAGCATAAGGTAATTTGAAACACGAATAAACAGAAACATTTATTATTTTCTTGTGTTATTTTTTCACAGAAGATGCTGAACAAAGTCAGTTTAGGACACGCAGCTCGAACTGTTTGTTACAGCCCAGAAGGCGATATGGTAGCAATTGGCATGAAAAATGGAGAATTTATTATCTTACTTGTGACCTCTCTGAAAATATGGGGGAAAAAAAGGGACAGAAGATCAGCTATTCAGGATATCAGGTCAGACCATATAATGGCTTTGTCTGCTGTAGCATCCTGGAAACCTGAAAAATAGATGGAGCTACAAAATTAGAAAAATGGACTTAGTATCATGAAAGAGAAAGTACCAGAATTAGAGATGGTCTTAGCCTGTTTTTTGTATCAAAAATATATATTAATTTCTTCCTAACCCAGTATAACTATCAAATGTGATATTTGATCTTTTTAGAAATACATATTTGTGTGTACTTGGCATGTATATATTGTGAGAAGCATTACAAGGGCATTTCAGTGAGCTGGAATCAATAAGTGAATTATCGAGGTCATGCAATTACTCTGATACCAAGAATAAAGAGGAAGAAGATGATACATGAGGATAGCCATTAGCAAGCAATTAAACAAAACAGATACTGAAGTAGGGGAAGGCTTAGGAAGTATGAACAAGGATTAGTTAAAATAAAGAGGGAATTGGGAGGCAAGTGGACAACAAAAGGTAAGAGTCCACCCCAACTGGGGGCAGATTAAAGGTGTACAGAGGAACAGGGTGAGATGGTGGTTAGGAGGTAAAATGAGATAAAAGGTTTACACAAGAAGACTGAAGAGAGATGCGAGAGATGCTAAAAATTTCTTTTTGTCAGTTTATTCTGTGTGCATTTTGTTCTGAGGAGCAGATACTTGGCAGAAATGCAAATGCCCCTGTGATTCTCAAATATTGAATTCTATTGCAAGTACCAATCTCTGTTTTAAACTCTTTTGTCTGTTCAGGTTTAGCCCAGATTCTCGTTACTTAGCGGTGGGTTCCAGCGAGAATGCAGTGGATTTTTATGATCTGACTTTGGGTCCCACGCTAAATCGCGTCAGCTACTGCAAAGATATCCCAAGCTTTGTGATCCAGATGGACTTCTCTGCAGATAGCTCTTATCTTCAGGTATCAATCACTGATGGTTGAAAGAAATAAATGGCAAAATCCTGATGACAGAGAGGGTGCAAGTGTTTCCCTTTGACATCCAAGATATATTTTGCAATGAAGTGCTGAATATTGTCTTACTGTCACTCTGAGCAGCACCAAATCATGGTGTTATAGCTCCCAGAGGCTAAAATAAATTTATTTTTATACACACATGTACTAACACACACTGATTAGATACAAAGAGTGAATATTATGCGCAGAATATGAAATATATTTAGGCTTTATTCTATTGGTTAGACATTTAAAAATTTTACCCTTTACCTTTTCTCATTGTTAATTTATATTTGTGTAGATTTTTGAGACTTCTGAACTCATGGGGCGAGATGACCCATAAGGATGACTTTATTAATAGATAAGATACTTACAGCATAGAAGGTGCTATCAAAAATGTTTTGCTGAAGCCTTTAGAATCTTCATCATTTCAAATATGTTCATGAGTGTTATGTTCATCTAAACTGTTCTCTTCGTTCATGTCAAAGGTCTCTACTGGGTCTTACAAAAGGCAAGTCTATGAAGTGCCTTCAGGAAAACAGCTTGTGGACCAGGCTGTGATTGACAGAATAACATGGGCTACTTGGACCAGGTAACTAATTCACTGATTTACACCTTTTAGAAGGCATGTAGCTTCCAGGAGAAGCACATACTATTTCAAATCTGAAGCACATATTAGATGTCTTCATGTACCTATGTCTTTTTTGGGGAGCAAATCAGATATTTGCTATACAACAAAATAAAGTGTGTAACACATTTTCTTATGATACCATGGGGTGTTCGATCATTAAGGATTTAGGACAAAAATTCTTTCTCTAAAAAGTGCCTTTTTTTTTTTTTTTTTTTACTGTGCACCTCTAGTTTCCTTTAATCAAGTAGCAATAGCAGTTTCAGTAATTTTTCATTCTGCTGTTCCAGTTATTTGGGATGTTGCACTGTTTGCTTCAAAGCAGTGATTTCTGCTTCAAAGCAGAGAACAGTGAAAAAAAAAAAAAGTCAAAACAAGAAAAGATCACACAACAATTTATTATTACATTATTTACAGCAGTGTATATTCAAATTCTGATTAATGTCTTTTGCTTTTTATGTGAATCTGATAGTCACGCCCTCCTCTAGGCCTGTTTGTGACCTAAATGCCTACTTGGAATTGGGGTCCTGTGTTACATCAATAAACAAAAATTGGGAATAAATACATGAAAAAATTTCCACATATGGACCACTTCAAATAATAGTAATCTCTAATATTTTCTTGCTGGACTAGGCTAAGAATTTTTTAAAGGGTTCTGAATTGTTTTGTTAACTTGCTTTTTAATCCAGTCCAGTATATCCTAAGTAGATCATCATTTCCTTGTATACTCTGCCCTGATTTGGTGGCGGGGGGAAGTATCACAGAAAAAAATCCAGACCATACACAGATTAAGAAATAATAAAATCCTTGCTTCTGTGTGTTCTTGGAAGTATAACTGTACATTTTAAATAGAGCAAATTTTATTTCAGTGTCTGTTCTTGAAATGCTAAGATAAATGTGCTTTTTGTTTAGGACTATTTCTCTCTCTCTCTGGTATTAATGGAAAATCTTCATTAGACTTGAAGGAAAATGGAATTTTTCATCTAATTGATGTCTCAGAAAATATTATACAATCAACAAAAACACAGTTATAAAGAAAATAAATCCTGTGAACAGCTAAAATTAATGTTTGTAACTTTGGTATGGAGTAACTTTGCTATTTTTCATTGTCCTTTTTTTCTTTGTATTTTTGACAAATTACTCTCTGACCAGTATTGGCACTATTGATTTCACCTCTGTCTTTTTGTTGTTGTCATCAGCCACATTATTTATACCACTGGATCAATTTCAAAAACAAATAGAGAATAATATAAAAATCAGTTGCAGAATGTAGTGTACAAGCTTTAAAATCTAAACATTTTTATAAAATCAGCTGTAATGTATTAGTTTCTTCCTATGTCCGAACTTGATTATTTTTTCCTGCAGTTTTCAAAAGAATTTTGCTTTCTTCTGTTTCAGTGTTCTAGGAGATGAAGTAATTGGAATCTGGTCCAGACATGCTGAAAAAGCTGATGTAAACTGTGCCTGTGTCTCTCATTCGGGAATCAACCTTGTCACGGGTGATGATTTTGGCATGGTCAAACTGTTTGACTTTCCATGTCCTGAAAAATTCGTAAGATTTTTTTTTTTGTGTCTAACTATAACAAAAAGTATTTTTTATATTATGACCATGTGTTGTTTCTTTGGGAGAAGTATGATAGAAGTATTTCCATTTCTAAATGTGTACATTTTACTGTCTATTTATTTTTATTCTGTAGCTTAATCTTCACTTTTTCCTAATATTTTGTACAATAGCCATTGTTATAAGCTCTGACTGACACGTGATGATATGGCCTACCAGTTTGCACTAGCATAGTACATTTATACTTGAAATGTCAAAGCACTTAGTTCTTTTGTCTGTAAATGTCCATTTAACAAATGAGGAAAAAAAGCTGGTAGTTTTATCTCCATCTGTGTATTTCTGAGGATGAAGAGTTTACAGATTTTTCACTAGCACTGGTGATTTTCAAAGTACACTGAGTATATTGCCTGCACACTTACAGTGAAAATCATTTTTTCACTTCTAGAGACTTTACACACAATTCATGTAGATTAATCCCATGACAAAATCTCATGCTATTGCATTAACTTGAGCATTGTCCCCAGTTTACAGGTGCTTTCTCGTTTGGAGACAATTTAATTTGCATTTCAGTGCAGTTGTAGATCTTCAGGGGATCTTTCCTACCTGAAAACCTGTGTAGCATTCTGATTCTGATAAGTATATCATGCAATAAGACGGTAGATACAAGCATGAATACCTTTGCAAGGTTACATTGTATTGAGACTCTTCCTTTTTATTGCTTTTCAGGCAAAACACAAACGATTTCTAGGTCATTCAGCCCATTTGACTAATATCCGCTTTACAAGTGGAGATAGATATGTTGTTAGCGCTGGAGGGGATGACTGCAGGTATGTATCCTTTCCACTACTATCTAAATAGGAATTGATGTGGAAATCTATATGAAGTACAAGTTTAGAATTTACTTCATTTTACCTATATGCATTTTTTTTCCATTTAAAGAAGTGGATGTTTGAAACAAAATAAATAGACCAGATGTTGGATATGCATAGCTACAATGCACTAAAATAAAAGCATGTCTATTTCTATAGTCAATAAAGGCATTTTTAATTTAGAGTGACAAACATTTAACATAATTAAAATTTAAGTTTGGCTCTTAACCTTATTAACCATTTCTTTGGAACTGTATTATAGTGTTTTATATCTCATGCTTAATATATTTTTGAAAACACAGCTTATTTGTTTGGAAATGTGTGCATATGCCTCACTGAGAGACACGCAGACTTGCAAGAGGATAATGCATGAAGAAAGAGGCATGAAACACCCAGGACTGTAATGTGACATTCTGCTGTGCCCTGCATGCGTAAGAAATGGTGCTCATCCAAGACACAGAGCAAGCTGTCTCTGCAAGGCAGCGTCTAGAGTCTGTCAGAAGGATGGACTGTGACAAATATGCTGAGGCTCTTAGATTCGCTTCAGTATCGAATAACCCATGTTTGCATTTCACTCACTGCCAGATGTTGAAACAGAAATATGTGGCTAAAGGAAAAAGTGAGTGGTGAATCAATGTACAGTTTTCACAGTAAGATCCTGAGTTTTTAATCAAGAGATGTTATTTCTTGACCTAGTGCTGTACATTGTCTATTTTCAGCATGAATGTTTTTCCTTTAAGTTTTGGGGTCTGAATATCATTGAAAAAAAGAGTATTCCATATTTTATTACTGAAAGAAAACATATAATAATTCTGAAGTATATAATATTTTAATAAATGGTTAAATATTGAAAAGGAAAATGATATTTCTATGACTGGTTAAAAGGAAAAATCATCTGGTAAAGCAAAGCAAAAAAAAAAAAAGTTGATTCCTTAGAACTTCAGTATTTCTGTGTTTAGAGGCCTGGGTCACAGTCATGTCTGATGAACACTGTTGGATATGCATGATCTTCATGGCTAATTTAGTGTTTTTGTTGCACTTAAACATTAAATTAGTTCTGTGAGCAAAAATAATTTGCTCACTTTGCGAGTGCCTTGCCCACAACCTAGAAGTCTAACTCCAGTTTTTGCCTTTGAATAAAAGTATTCTTAGCGGACGAAGGATTATTGCTGTGTTGCTTGAGTGGGCTGCTAGCCTCTATGCTGAAAAAGTGAATTAGAGTGAGGATTTTAGTCTTCATAACTGATAAAGTTTGGGGTGTCAGCAGTTGCAAAAATAGAATTTCATAGCAATATGGATTGAATTTATTTTCTCAGCATCACAGGGGAGATTGAGAGAGAATATAAAATTTTCAAATGTTATATTTTGTACATTCACTCTTTTTAACAGAGTTGGGACTAGCGAGGTGAGATCTTTACTCAGATTTCTCTTCTGATACTTCTTTAAATAGACCTACTGTCACCTCTAGCATAAGTGCATTTATTCTGTGCTGAAACCTAACAGAGACTGTAGAATGAAAAACACATTTCTGTGATGATTAAAAACCTGCAACAAGTTACATTCTGGGTACAAGAGAGGATTTCATCTGCTGTCTAAATCGTGTTGTCGTGATGCATCGCAGACTAAAGCTGTTTTCAGTCAGTGCAGTTATTTCTCATGCAACATAGAAGAGAACAGAGGTAATTTCTCCAATTATCATCACACTAGTGGCAGTTTGCTGTGAACCTAAAGCAGTCCTTGTTAGTTGGTGTTGCTTTAAGGATGGTGTTTGTTTAGGTCAGTCAGCAGGCTTGATATTATTCGCTTATGCCAGTAAAAGTAAAAATTAAATAAATCTCCTCTTTTCTTGTAAGCATCTTGTGTGGATGGTGATAAGCAAAGGAATGGGTGGGCTTGTGTACATGAGGAAAAAGATAGTAAGTCAGATGTCTGTGCTGTCCTTTGCCCAAAACTCTTGTTGTGCACTATGCAAAGCTAGTAACCCAACGGTTTTAGATGATGTATTTTATATACCAAACTCTAGAAAATTTATTTTAAAGAAGAAAATGAACTAAACTGTTAGCAACTTTCCCAGCATGATGATAACTTAGCAAAAGTCTTGCCAGTCATACAGCTGCTATTCTACAGGCACAAAAAAAAATCAGTGGATTTGATCATGACTGTCCAGGGAGATGTGACTGGGAACATGCTTGGCTTGAGGGAAACTGCAGCTGAGAGTTGAGCTTAGGCTTAGTCTGTTTCATAACCTCGTTGCCTGATGGTGTTACATTAAAATGAGTAATTGGCATTTAAATCTTATCTATAAGCAGAGCAAAAGCAATTGTAGTGTGCTGTTTTAGAGCTGTGCTTCTGCCCCTTGTTAAATGCATCTCTGCAGCATCTCTTGACTTGAAGGTTTGTCCTGCCTCCAGCTTAGGGTTGGCTTCCACCAGCTGGACCTGGGTGGCTGTTAACACCTCGCCCAGCCTGTCCCCTCGATCTCTTTGAGATCAGCAGTATCTTTTTTTTTTTGTTGTTTTTGTAATAACAGAAATAACTAGAGACTTGATTAAAGCAAAATGCCATTTTACTTGAAAACAAATATGCCCTTGAAAGCTGTTTAAATCAGCTTAGGAAAAAAAGAGTTGGAGAGAAGGAAAATCCAGCTCATACAGAAATGAAAAGTAAATGCATTTAGAATTGAAAATTATCATAGTACAGAAGCTGAGGAAAACAATTTAGATTAGGATAGAAATGACTAAATAGGCAAATGTATTGAATCATTCAGACTTGACTTGACTTAGTTCAAAGAAATCAGGCAGCCAGGTCAGCTTCTGATACTGCTCAATATCAAGGTTTCAATTTTAGCAGAATTTTCATTTCAGAGCAGCTCAGATATTTAAAGGAATCTGGTTAATGCAGACTTGGACATGTACTATCAGCAGACATGGAGGAACAGGTGCCTCTTGGGCAAGTATCTCCTGGATCCTAAAGCTAGATCAGAGTGAGGGACGCCAGGACCTAGCGCAGGACTGTGGGGCTGTGCAGGAGTGGCTGTTCAGGACTTTTCTCAGCTGCTGCCTAAACCCCTGTTTGACTCTAAGGGTTACCAAGCTTGTCCTGCTCTTATGCAGGCCGGGGTTTTGCGGGGCCGCTCCAAACCTGCTGCCGCATTCCTGCCTCCCAGCACCGCTCCCCGCACGTGGGTTGCACTGTCGGCCTCCGCCTCGAGGGACTCGCAGTGCTTAGTCCTCATGTTGCAGCAGCGTGAAGAGCTAAGGAGCTTGGGCTCCAATACTCTCCTTTTAGAGGCAAGATTACGTGTTTTACTATTTCATTATCAGTGTCACAGATGTGACAAGCCTTAATCTCTCTTTTTCTTCTATTTGTTATCACCCTTAGCAAATGTCTTTTTTTTCCCCTCAATATTTTGGACAAAGTGGATCATCCTGCAGTCTCCCTAAAAAAGGGAAGAAAGGTTGCAAGTCACAAAATAAATTGTCACACCAGACATTTTCATCGTAGCAGCAGTACCTGTGCTGGACTTACATGCCCTTCCGCTCTCCCAGCTTCCTTAGGCTTCCCTGCAATCTGCTCCATTTTCCTAAAGCTTACGGCAGCCCTGGATTTTACTTGTGTGCACAAATGTGAGCTTGCCAAAACCTCCTATGCATTTTTATACCAGTCACTGTGGTCTGGTCAGACCAAGCCCTTTTCTTTGGTTCCCTCCAGCTTCTGATCAGGAATCAACCTTATTTTCAAATTTAAAATCAGTACATCTTATTTCAGAAAAGGAATCGCTTTAGGTGGATAGTATGCATAAACGCCACAGTTGACGTCCTTGCCAAAATCATTCTTCAGTGACTAAAATAATGAGGGAGGGGGAAGGTGGGGCAGGTTCCTGGTCTATCTGATGATGAAACAGGTGTCCACTCACTGAGCCCATTCCAGGTATATGAATTCTGACAGGTACAGAAGACCAGTCCTCTTGATCTGTCTTCTGTGAACTCCATTAATTAAGCCAGTAATCCATCCAAATCACTTTTTTTCTTATTAAATGTAAGAAGGAATGCATGTTCTTTTATTCCTTTCAAATGGAAAAGAATTTGTAACGTCTGAGCGTGGTGACAGCAGGCACTTGTCATCGTTTCTTGTTGTCACCTCTTTAAATTATGGAAGATCTGATGGAGGAAACAGCAACATGGAACCAGTAAATGTAAATTTAGAGAAACAAAAGGAGAAAGGAAAGAAACTGAAGGGCAGCTCTGGAAGAGGCAAAGGCAGGACTGAGATGGGAGGCACGTGGGGGTGTCGCACAATACGGGTGGGTGGAAAAGGCCCTGTTGGGCTGGAGGCGGTCGGAGGTGGAGCCGGAGCGCAGGGCCGAGGGGGACGGGTTGTGCGCAGGGAAGGCGACGCCCCGGCCTGGGCTGCCGGTGTCAGAGCAGACACGGGCAGCTTCTCCCTCTGCTCTGGGGCGAAGATGCAGCTGCTCCCCTGGTAGACTGTGGCACAACTACTTAGTGCTGAAGTACAGCAGGTAAAACAGATTAATCACTGCCGGCATCGTGTGTATGGTGGCTGTGACGAAACTCGTATACATAAGCATGAAAGTGCTACAGGGTAGTGCGAGCTCAGGTGAAAGAGTTTAGAATGTGCTTATTTTAAAATGCTACTTGTCTTTCCCATATTAACAAAATGTGATTACATTAATTGGCTCTTCTGGCATTCTATCTATTTCAGTTTCCTGTGCAACTGTGCTTAAATGTTTTTTTAAAAAACAAAAAGATACTAAGCCAAAGCAATATTATACTTCCCGTAACCAACATCTCTCAATTACTGGCTCTTTTATTTCCTTTCTATTGAACCTTTACTCGCAGATTCTTGTTTCAGCCCCAGACGTGCCCCAGATGCGTTTGCTCCCTTTGCAGGAGGTTGCTCAGCTCATGGACAGACAGGTGTCTGCCGAGGACAATCGCGGGCACACGCAGGCTGAACCTTCCTCGAGCACTGCCTTGTCTGACGCCTCCAAATAGGGGTATAACAAGTCAGATGAGATCCATGTAGGCCTATGAACACATTTCAGTAAAAAAATATCATGCAAGTTTTTGATTATCCCATAAGAAATAGTTATAAAGTAAGGAAAAATAGAGACAAGCAAATCCAAACTCATTCCAGTTTCCAACTAGGCAACCAGCCTTGACTTTACTATGGAGCAACTCTTGGTAGGAAACAGTGAGTTACAATCTGTGCATAAATAAATAGGTGTTCATTCTGCCCCATCTCCCGCACGGCTGGAGGAGAGGCGGGTGCCTGGGCCATGGGGGCAGCATCTTCCTTGGGGCCAGTGTGGCTGGATTTCTCTTCCAATATCCAAAAACAGGAGTTTCCCCAAGTTTCTATTGCTTGTTGTGGGATAACCTCAAGAACCTGCAGCCCCTGCTTGCCCGTTGCTTATGGGGACACAACCTTGGCCCCTTAAACTTAAAGAGGAAGTGTTTTTTGCAATGTGTTCAGCAAGGTCTTGCTCGTGGTTGAAGATCTGTCGGCGCTGCATGCTAACGTGCTCCTCCCTGTGCTGAATGAGTGCAGCCCCGGCACCCGTTCTCTCTTCCTACTCGTCTCTAGAGGTTATTGTACCCACTGCCTTCGAGCGGATGAAGCGCAGCGGGTGTTTTACAGCATAGGGCAGTAAGTACTGTTGTGCTTTACCACTTGTCGTGATGGAGAGATTCTGGCATGGGGCAAATTGTGTCATCGCGGTGCTTCTGTGTCACTGACTCTTTCATAAAGCTCTGCAGTGGGTTCCCGTGGCTAGGGGCGAAGGCCCAAGAGAAAAAACAGCTACGGAAATCTGTGTTGCATTGGTCGCTTCTGAAAGAGGGTATTTCTGAGGGATCTTAATTTGTCCTCTTCAGGATCATAAGCCATTTGAGGAATTTAATGTTTCCTGTGCTTTCCTCCAAAAGGGGACAATTTATTAGTGTTTGCCATTAGTCCTAACTTTTTCCTCCCACAGGAGCTCTTTTAATCCAACTCTCCCACTCAGCACCCCAAATAGTTCTTCAAATGCAGTGGCGTGAGCATCAGTTACCCATAACCACAGTTACCACAGTGAATGACTTGAAATTCTACAGGAACTGCAAAAACATTGCCAATACAAAAATGCTACAGTGCTGGGAATGAGACGTAGGGTAATGTATTTACTTGCAAATACTGGGCGGAGGGAGCTTGCTTTCCATGCCAAGCACGTAGAAATAGGATATTTATTCTTCACAAGATGCAAAGCAGTTAGTTAAATACCTTCTCGAAGGATATTACTTAAAACCAGAACCTGTAAAATGGATCGCTCAACTACAGAACTGTAAATGGTACTACTGTAATTTTGTGGGTTTTTTTTTCCCCCCAGACACTAGTCATACCCAGGACATGCTCTATACTGTACTTTTTTGGAATTTAGTGAACACATTTTCTAAAGAAACTCCAAGCATGAACATTGGCACAAACTGCATGAAAAAGTTGGTTTTCTGTATTTCTGTGCTGTCAGGTAATATCTTCCATATTTCCTGTCTGTATTTCCTTTACGTGCTACTACTTATCATTGTGTGGATCTTTTTTAGGCTTGATGTAACACTTTTTTTTTTTTTAAAGCAGCACGTGGTAATTATGAGCTTTGTTTATGCTTTTTTGTTCATTCATGGGTATACAGCATAAGACACTAATGGAGAATCTGTGTTATTAACTTGTGAAGAATTTTATTTTTTAATGTAAAAATTCGCATAAGAATATACTCAAGACCACACCGATCCTTTAAAGCAATGTCACAATCTAAATAACATCTGTTAAAAAATACATATCTTTTGGGCTTTGTAGCTTGTTTTTCTCTTTTTTTATTATTTAGAGAAGAACCAGCCGCTCGCCTTACGCTGAGCAGGTACCCAAGGTAATAAAGCATCAGAGCTGTTGCAGTTCAGCAAGGAGCAGTGTTAGGTTTCTGCTCCCCTCGGGATTGTGAATTCTCATCTCATCTCACCCTGAGAAGGGAAAATAGCTTCATGGTGGCAGCTCTTGCTGAGCGAGGCAGCTAAGGCAGCCAGGGGAAGCTCGATCGGAAATGCCCGTGCGCTGCAGTCTGGCACCTCTGGACCCGCCAGGCCCTTTCAGCCCCACTCCCGACCCTGCACGAGCCCTGCGCTCCCGCTCACGTCGGGTCAGCGTGGGCGAGGATTTTAGTGCAGTTCTTTAGGCTTAAAATCACCGATTCCGATGTCTGTTTAGAGTTGTGTTTCATTACGGAGTGTGTCAGATAATCCCTTGTGCTTTAAACACCCCCTCACCCCCACCAAAAAAAAAAATGTATTTTAAACTAGTCTAAAGGTATGGTAATGTATTACTGTGATAAGGATCATGGTTTATGTGAACTCCATTTTGGTTTCCACCATGAACATTTAATCCCTGTAAACATACAATACTGTAGTTTGTTATTAATACATATACATTTCTATATATATGTACACACATGCAAAAATTAAATGTTCAGATTTTTGCATAAATTAAGATTTTTTAAAATTTGAATATAAGCTTTGAGTACTTTATTTCACAAATAATATTTAAAAATACTTTCCTGGAGTGTTAAGTTTCAGAATTCAACTATATTCAACTATATTTGTCTAATTTAAGTTTAAAAGATGTAGCTAACATTGTTTTCTGATATCTACTGTAAATATTTGTAAAGAAATTCTTTTGTATATTTTTGTGAAAATGTAGTTCCCCAACCGATACAAAAGATTTAATAAAAAAAGTGCATTTATGTTTCTCCTTAGTGCTTTAAATTATTATAACAACACTCAAACCACCTGTGGTCACCTGTAGGGGTTACTTTCTTCAGGGCAAGTCCCAGAAACTTTCTTGAAGGAGATAACTACAAACAGCTGTGCCCTGTCACCAGCAGGGCTGGAAAGAGCTTCAGAGCTTTGTCTTCCTGACACCTGTGTAGCTATCTGAAACTACTCATTTTCATGTTGAGTAGTATTTAATTCAGGAGCTTTTTAAAGAAATATATAGCACAGGGTTTTTGCTTATGGTGCCCCTGTCCTTGTCTTCTACTAGTTGAGTGACTGTCCGGGGGGGCGGGGGTGAAGAGTTGGGTCAGTGGTTGCTAGCCCATCAGTGCAGCTGTGTTTTGACACCAAGCACCTCCGGAGCAAGAAATATTCCTACCACCAGCTAAATGCAGAAATGAGCTGCCTAAGAATGTCTGAGGATGCACTTACTTCAGCTAATGCTAAGCAAAGAACCATTACCCACATAGAATACAAAACATGCTTCCAAAGTTTTTAATGGAATTTAAAGTAAAACTTTTCTTACACAGACATTTCTTCTTACAATGTAAAAAAAATTTAAAACTGCTCCAACTTACAAACTTGGAAAATTAGAGACATTTCAAGTAGGCAATCAACTTCATTTTTATGAAAACAATGCATATTAAAAGTTCAAAATGCATGGATTTCTCTATTATCCTGTTTCCCTGGCGGTTAATCTTCCTTGGCTTCCTCGAACTAGTGTCCAAAGGAGGCAACTTTCAGTCCCAAGCTGTATCACAGTCATTCACTGGGGAAAAAAAGAAGACCAGTTCAGGTAAATAACAGCCCTAACTCTATTGCAAAGATGATTTGGAAACTAAGGCCCTTCTGTCAGGTAGAATTAGAGTAAATGGTTAAGTAACTGATGACAGTATCTTTAAGATAGGCCAATGACTAACCTGGACACTTTAGTTATGCTAATTATACATAGATACCTACATCTCAATTTCCAACAATGTCTGTGTACTTCTAAAAACAAACAATTGATGGATGTGTCAAAACTGAAGCAAATTTGAATTTTAAACATAATACTCCACTCAAAATCTACCCTTCCTACTGACCCTGCAGTCTTCCAAATACCCAAAGATAAGGTCAACTGGAAGAGTTTCACAGGAGATTTTACAGAACATTTCTTGGTACATAGCTGCTGGCATTGTCACAAAGTAAGTACAAGCAAAGGCAGCATTACCAAGCTGCGTCCAGCTTGCAAAAATAAAGATACTGTCAGAAAAAAAAAAAAATACACAGAAGAGCCACTTTTGGTGTTAAATATTAGCTTAATCTTTCAGTTTAGTTTAATAGCACATACACATGCTGTTGCACACTGACTAATTCTCATTATATCCTGAGGAATGCCAGCTCGCTCCTTGGCAAGTTGGGGAGAGGTGATGGAGGGAGGCTGCTCTGCCACAAACTCTCCTGGCCTCAATACAGAATTACTGGATTTACCAACCCTCAGAGAAGCACTGAGCACTTGGTGTGGCAGGTGGCATGCACACACAACAAAGCAACAGGCAAAAACTGACATGGGATTTTCAGCTTTACTCGAAACTCAGACCACTGATTTTTAACTAGGTCAGGAACCCAGTGACTAGGCCATGCCCAAACTGCAGAGTACTTTGTTCTTTCAGTATTGCATATTTGTAAATGTTTAGATACTAACAACAAACAGTATAGTGTTCTCTGTAAAAGAAAGCTGCCATCTAATAGGCATCTCTCACCCTTCTTATTGCTCAGACTCCTGTGAGAAAAACTGCATTTGTGACTTGCAAACGCAAGTGTGTAAGTCAACTATTTTTAAGGCCAGAGCCTCTAAACCTAATTAATAAGAAAAAAAGACTTTTAAAAAAGATTATTTACCTTGTCTGAGCTCGAGTCCATTTCAAGGCATGGCGTGGAGGTACAGCAATAGTTGGATGGTAAAAAGTGCAGTCTGGTCTTGTACACTGAGTATTAAATCTGCAGTGCTAAAAAAAGAAAGCAGTTCAGAAGAGGCTTCTCGAAGTTGTCCACGTTAATGTCCTGAACAAGCTTCCTGGAAACATGCTACCTCCACCTTTGTGCTGCTGTAGGAGCTGTCAGGTAACTGAATCACAGGCCTGCACTGTTAGCAAGTCAACGCAGGGACAGGAGGGCATCCTCATTCCCATACAACTGGTTACAACTGCAAAGCTCCCGAACCAGCCTGCACTTGCAGGCCAGGGGCAGAGAGGGTGGGCAGAGCTCAGTGCCAGTGCTCTGTGCACACAAGTAAGTGCAGCGTGTGACACACAGCACCTGAACAAAAACGAGGGCACCCAGCCAGGGACGCCTGGGAACAGGCAGGACCCTGGGGCCACGGGGTGTACCAGCAGCGCCGATGCCTGAACAGGCAGGACGCTTGCTGGCCTAGGGACATACATTGGCACAGATGCAGATCAGAAGTACTCAAGTCATAAACTGCTCTGTTAAGTATCCTGGGGTACTTGAGAGTAACCCAGCTACTCTTCCAGCAACTTGGAGCAGTCAGCATGATAGTGTGAAGCCCCCAGCAGCAGCAGCTCGTGTTTGGGCCCTCCTGGGCAAAGGGGCAACCTCGGTGGCCCTTGCCTGCAGGCTCAAGCAGGGGCTGCCGAGCCGCTCAGCTGCACCAGCAGCCCCAAGGAAGCAGCAGCTCCGGGCCCCAGGGCTAGGAAGCAGAACCAGAAGGGAAGACGTGCAAGAGGCTCAAAGGCAAGTTCAGCTACAATAGGGAAGGAGAATATTTGTCAAGGAGAAAACAGTGCAGTTAGTTACATACGCAGCATTTACATGGCACAGAGATAGCTGACAGTTTTATGCAATTCTTTTGCTTCTCTCAGCCATAAGAGGAAAAAATCTCAGATCAAACATCTCAGATGAAACATTTGCAGTGTTACCACCAGGCTGCCCTTGCAAACACATGGTCCAGTGACACTGACTTACCTGAAGAGAGTCTATTGCAACTGCTAACCTCAAACATTCAACATCTGCAACACTTTTATAAAAATAAAGCCAAAATGATTGGCTATGCTCTTTCTTTTTAGCCAATGCTTTCCATATACTATTCCTGAACCACAGTTAAAAAGTGAAAAATGAAAGCAAAAAAGTGTGAAATGGTAGTAACATTTCCTGATTCAAAGTAACATATTTTAAGCATTTTTTTTAGAAAAAGAGTGAAAGAGATAGGAGACGATTCTTACTTTTGGGTGGTAAAATGGACATTCCATTTTCTTACAAGCAGGAAAAAACTTGCACAGGGGATTACCAGAGGATACGGGTGGTGTGGGTAATGGTGCTGACAGGAGAAAAGAAGCAAATGTTAAAATCTCAGTTCTTTTGCAAGGAATTAAATCTTAAAATAACCCCATGTTCTGCAAAAATACAGGAAGTATTTCACAGTGCCCTGAATGAATCTACTTCTGAGCAGAACAAGACCATTAGCAGCAATTCTTTACCACCGCAAGACAGAAGGTACCAGTGTGCTGCTTCACACAATCACAGATGGTTGAGGTTGGAAGAGACCATCTAGTCCAACCTCCCTGCTCCAGCAGGGACACCTAGAGTATGTGGCACAGGGTGGCATCCAGGCAGGTTTGGAAGATCTCCAGGGAAGAAGACTCCACAATCTCTCTGGGCAGCCTGTGCCAGGGCTTTGTCACCTTCACAGTAAAGAAGTTCTTCCTCATATGGAAGTGGAACTTCCTGTGCTTCAACTTGCATCCATTACCCCTTGTCCTGTCACTGGCCACCACTGAGAAGAGTTTGGCCCCATTAATGCAATGCAAAGTTGGCTGAACCTTACTGCCACAGGCACCTCCACATTAAGGTCACTTGCAAGTTTGATATGTATCATACTTCCAATACTTTAAGCAGAATTTTGGCAGGCAGCAAAATTCAAGTTTTGGATTCAGACAGCAGCAAGCCCATTAAAGCTAAGAGGACTGAAAAGCACAAGCAGAGCACTTTCCAGAACACACATTAAGTCCTGAAAGTCATACAGGAGATGAGCATGTTGCGCAAGGTGCCTTCTGGCAGAGTAACAAAAGCTGCACCCTGCCATGATGAGGGGTTGAGCACCATCCAAAGGGCAGTGACTGCAGCGAGAGCCAGGGCCTCAGTACTGCACAAGGGCTCCAAGCACAACCTCGATCCCACACACAGCACCTGTGCTCACTAAGCAACCTTGGTCCCAGAAAGGCATCTAATCATTCCAGAGAATTAATTCCAGTGGCAAGTGACAGAAAAGTGTTCACGTAATTTTTCAAGTCTGAAACAGCCTGTCTTTTCAGTTTGTGTCTTAAATTCTTGCCACAACAGGAATCCAATCTGAGGAATAACTTTGAGTATATCTGCCCTTGCAGTGTTGGCTAGCTCCTCCATCTTTCCAAAACAAGGGATTCTTTGTGCAACCCTTTGCTTTCCACAGCCAAACCCTTTGCTTTCCTTCATGCGGACTCCTACATAACCAGAAATTTTTCTGAGTTTTTGCAGTAATACTGCATTATTAACTGCATTT
Source organism: Crypturellus tataupa (assembly GCA_034781795.1). Taxonomy (NCBI): domain Eukaryota; kingdom Metazoa; phylum Chordata; class Aves; order Tinamiformes; family Tinamidae; genus Crypturellus; species Crypturellus tataupa. The sequence continues at coordinate 8,832,237 of JAWLRI010000448.1, forward strand.
CCAAACAATACCAGTTGCTATTTCTACCACATTCACTATTTTCCCTTCTAAATTTATTTGAAGAACAAAAAAGGCAGAGGTGCTCACCTGGCTTTGGAGCTGGAAGCGGGGTTCGCCGACTGGCATGGGTGTAAGGGCACTCTGGTTTGGTGCATTTTGCATCGTATTTACAATTTGGATGGATGAACAAGCATTTATCAGCAAATTTGCAGTTAGGAAAGACTCTGAGGAAGGAAAAAAAAGCAATTATTTTATTGCATGCAACTGTATGTTGCATGTCCATACTCGGAACAAAAAAACCCAAGAAGCTGCTGTGCTTGAAAATCAGGCTGTCACACACAATTACACTATCACAGGGCCTAGGTGTGTGTTAGTTACACATACTGCAGGGCATCTGAGTTCAGTGGACTAGTCCTACACCCATTTTCCTTTTGGATAGTCTTTACATATAATAAGTAAGTGAATTACTTGACACTCAGCAGAGTTTGATAGCTTGCAACAAGTGGCTTGCTAATATGGCTTGCTTTCAGTGTGCACTGCAGGGCAGCTGGCAGAACTGTGAATTCAGCCCTTTGCTAAAGGCAACTAGAAATTCTCTATGTAATACAGTCCACTTACTGAAGAGAAAGTGATATGCTGAACTTATGCATATGTGAATTTAAAAGAAGATTCATGTACCTGAGTAAATGAAGCCACCCAATCTCATAACACCTATCTCTGTAGGTGTTTCTAATCTGTTGCTGCTTGTGGAAGAAAAATCAAAGACACAGTACACGTTCCAGAGTCAGCCTCTGCTTTCAAATACAAAAATTATCATCTCAGTGTAATAAAACATGCTTTAAAGAACTGAGATATCTAGCAGAGAAGTGCTGTTCTTTTAAGGTGACTCCCATTCCCACATCCACAAACAAAATCTAAGAACATCAGCCTGCATGTTACAACTAAGCTTTCTTCTGCAAGAGCAGAGCTGTGATTTCACTTACTGCCAACTGGACTGGTTTCTGCCACTTGATAGAAGAAACTGCAGTGCAATAACCTAATTCTTTCCTTAGCCATATCAGATTTAAACTGCCTTCCTTGATATTTAATAAAGGACTGTTCTGTATATTTGGGTATGCTTTGTGCTCCCACTTACTTGCAGGGCTGTGTGGGGTGGTGGTACACGCACTCATCTCCATGCTTACAGGCAGGCCAGTACTTGCAGCGTTCGAGCACCTTCTCCTTGTGCAGCACACCCAGCTGCTCCAAGTCCACTGCAAAAAGAGAAAAAAGAAAACCCCAAACTAAGACCTTACCAATGCGATGTGCAATATGGCTTAAATGTACAGCGTAACTGAAATTCAAAATGTATCCTTTTGCTTCCCTATTTTTAGTCCAAACGTTGACAAGCTTTTTATTTTTTTTTTTTTTAATAAAGGTCTTTCTCAGTGAAACTTTCATAAAACCATAGTACCCAAAGGAAATTCCAAAACTAGAAAGGGCAAGCCATAACAATAGACAAAAGCAGCCTTTAGTGATAAAAGATTCAACATACACTGTTTACAAGTAAAATAATTCACTTTGTAAGTTTCTAATAGAAAGTGAAATGGATCAGACTTTGATGGAGCAAGACTAAGAAAACGGTTCTTCAACAGAGCCTGTTACACCGTCCAGCTGCGCTACGTATTAATTGAATTCTGCTTTCTTTGTCAAAGACATTTTTGTCTCCAGAAGACTATATTAAGGAAGGAAAATAAAGTCAATGTGTACATTAATTAGTATGGAGGCATACCAAAAAAACAACTACTTGCATGTAAATATTTTAATAGGCATTTACCTTAGTTATCTGAACCTAGACTCTCAGAAAGGATTTTTAAAAATCCAATCTGAAACCAGTACCTTTACCACTATGAGAACCTGGGGCTTGGACTTTTCTAAAATCTCACTTTCTCAAATTCAGACTATTAAGACAGATATTCTTACACCATCACTGTTCTCTTGGCTATGCAAACCTGCATTTGGCTTCTCAAAGCTTTCCAGGATTCCCAGACATAACTCCCTAACCTCACTAGCGATACCTGCCGAGGCTTTATTCCATCTTCAGTTTCATTCAGACATTCTTCTCCTTAAGAATTTTCTAATTTAAAGAATAAAACCCATCTCTTTCATTTGTTAAGAGTGCTATATCCAGAATCCAACAACCACACTCTTGTTTGGTCCTGCTGGTGATATTAATTACCATCAGAGCTCTCCAGCTGCCTGGTCACAATTTGCATCTGCTGTGCTCGAAGGCCTTTTAATCCTCTGCCTGTGCACGTATTTGGGGTAATTGGCTTTAATCCTTCAGTAATATCTTCCTCTTCCTGATCAGAAAGGTATCCTGGAGGACTAGGCACACCATCCAGTGTCACTATGAACTTGGGACTAGCAGGTTTCTCTGGCTGCGCAAGCTGTTCTCTGCCAAACAAAAAGAAAATGAATTTTTGACTCAAAAGGTCTGAGTAAAAGTGACCAGGAGCACAAACACAGCAGCACAAACTAATCTTCCATTAAGACAGATAATTCACTTCAATTGACAGTTTGTCTTTTGGGCTTTCTGAAGCACTAAGCAGTAGAGCATACAACAGCATACAGCATATTTCAGTTTGTTGCATTCTGCTCAGATAGATCTAAAAGCTTAAAGTTTAAGAAAAGATAATGATTAACTTGTTATGAATTTACAGTTTTGAGACAAAAATGGGAATGTAAATATTGGTCTCAGAATCACAAACCTTTTCAGAACACAGCAGCAGGTGTTTCTTCAGAAATACTGAGCATGATAAAACAGGGGGTATAAAGGTTTGTAGGTCTGGGAAGGGACACCTGAGATACTGATGAGTAGTAACTTTCATGCTCAGCCAGACTGAAAAAGCAAACTAGCCCAGAGCCCAGTGCCCGGTGGTAGCCAGAGCGGATAAAATAGGGAGTATAAGAGCAGATGACATATACACGATACAGTCGCCAAACACTTTTCCATCATCCCACCCATTTCACCTGAAGGGTTTCCCGAGCAGAATGTGGTTTTAAACACACTACAGAGGTCTTATCTTTGATAAACAGTGATTATATAAACTTTGTTCTCAAAAAAATCAAGCTAAAAGCAATTACGGTACATAATACTACTAAAAATAGACATGAAATGTAAAAAAAAAAAAAAATAATAAAAAGAAATAAAATAAATAAACCAAGCTAGAAGTCAAAAACAGATTTATTTAGATGCAAAAATTCAGCACTCCCCAATGGCAGAAGCTTCCCATTTTGCTCAGGAAAATGAAAGCTGCAAATTTCCACCCTGGAGCGAGAAAGCACAACGGCCCACACTGATCAACCTGACCGCATCGCCCCGGGTAGTTTGTACCCTAATAGGTCAGGTGTATATGCATTAATAAAACTATTCTGCTGCAGCAACTATCATAGCATAAAAAGCACAAAGAAGATTATAGTCTGCTGGTCACTCACTTAAGGGAATTAAAACACAGACCAAACCATCATTTGCAGCTGACAGGAATTCTGAACTGCCCTTGGTCAAACTCCATAGGAAATAGCCTTAACTGACTTGTCTTACACAGTTTGCTGGTTCAAGGGTTCCGAGCTTCCCAGGGAATGCACTGGTTTTCCTCCAATACTCCCAGGAGAGCTCAAACAGGCCTCACCACACTCAGTAGTGACTTAAAGGTCATTTCATAACAAATGTATCTCAAGGTCAAAGAGGTATAAAGCAGAATTATACTACTATATAGTATAAATATATATATGCTTCTATCCAGTTCCTCTGCTTTCTTAAAAATCAGAGACCTATTCTAGCAATAGCTCACCGTGGGAACTACTTTCAGGTTAGAAGGATTTCTCACTTTTTGCCCTTGCCTCTATCCTCCCTCTCCATTTTTCAGCATTGGTCCATCCTTCATGGTGTCACATATCCTGACTAGGCTCACACAGGACAGGAAATGCAGAATGATCCCATTTAGAGCACAGACAAGCACTCTCACTAATAAAAGATTCCTTTTATGACAGCAGGTAGGGGCTCTTTAAACTTTTAGCATAAAAAACAAAGCATCTTTTTACCGCGTCTGTATTAGACGTCCTGAGAGTGCTCGTATTGCCTCTGCAGCCCTCTTTCCCAACTGCTGATTCTGTGGCATTATTTCCTCAGATAACTTGGGCTTCTTCAGGATAAATGACCTAGTATCCGTATGCACCACAGAGTCTGTGTCATAGTAATCTGAATTGGAGAAAAATTGCACAGAAAAAATAAGAGAAAAAATGATCACATAATTGTACTCTAACTTCAGCATATTTCTGAATATAAAGAGTATACAGCTGATAGTCTAACTTTCTTTTCAGTTATTATCAATCACTCCCAGTAAACAGTTTTATTTCCTCTCTTATTCCACAAAAAATCATCAATAGAAGCCACTGGCCCTATCAGGCCTAGCCAGGCAACTTTGTTACTGGATCACCTCTGCTGAAACAGCATGGAAACACATGCTGAAACAAATGCACACAAAATCTCTCAGGTTTTGAGCACCTACTGATGTAACACTTGATTTCTTAAACAGATAGAAAAAAGTTAAAAATCAGTATAACTAATTTAAAAGGAAATCAAAAAAAAAAAGAAAAAAGAAAAAGCTAGTTCTCAAAGAATAAAAGATCACAAGACTTAACCTTGAGTCACTTGCAAAGTATCTTCAATCACAGGGTCAATCTGGAGCCGAGAAGAGAGCTCCTTTTGTTCAGCTCCTAAAAAATCCAGGAATTAGGAGCTTATTTTACTGCATCTTAAAAGAAACTACAGATTGAAGAACTGAAGCATACTCCTCTAATTCTCTTCAGGAAATAAATAAACAAACAAATCACCACCCCTTACACATGTCTAAAGGAAAAGGTAATTCTTGCTATTAAGGGCCCCTTTCTCCTTGTTTCAGAAACTGTAACAAGTTTTGTCCAGCAGGATGGCACAGCAAAACCCAATTATTAAAAGAATTTAGTCTTTTGCATAATCATCCCTCAGTATAGACTAGGTCTGTGGGTGCAAAAATGGATAAAGTTCAAATTCTTCAAATTCTTCTAACACTTTTAGAAGTGTTAACTATTTCAGAAAACACATGTACACATGAAAAAAAGCTAGACTACAAGGGACCACTGCATAATCTAGCTAAGAGAAGTGAAATAAACCAGAATAGCACTGTTCTATATTAGACTTACTGTTACAGTTTAAAAATATACATATACATATATATTGCTTTCTGTGGGTTAAGTGGGTTGATTTCTGCAGGTTAATCTCAAAAGAGCCAAAAATAACTGTTTTCTGTACCTTTAATCAGACAGAAAAAGCTTCTTCATACATATTCCACATAATCTGTTAAATTGTTTTGTGATGGCAGAACGCCAACTATGGCTACATGAAAAATAAGAGACTTTTGTTTTAATGGCAAATGTTTACCTCTCTTTGACACTGACATGAAGCCTAGGTAACTAAGACCTTACTCCAGTCAAATTTTACTCTTCAGTCTTAGTACTTTGTGAGAGTAAAGTAGGCTTATTCTTGCAGAAGCACTTTTTAAAATGTATATAGTATGTATTCTTTATTATTGTTATTTATTATTTCTATATAGGTATAACTTTGTAATGAACACACTGTTTCTCTACAGCATAATCATGCTGAAAAGAATACTTGGTTGTCTTTAAATTGTACGCTCTTCAGAGTTTTATAACAAGCAAAAAGAAAACTTGATGTTCACACAGTTATCCTAATATTCGCTTACATAAAGTAAGTGAAAACACTGAAGCTACTCATGTGATAACAGTATGTTGGAAAATATCTTCTAATGCTTCTTCAAACATCCCTATTTTAGTGCTCTCACAGAAGCTTTCAGACTGATTTTCTCCCATGAGACATCAAGCATGCAATAGATGGGGAAAAGAAACTCCACCTCAATACAAAGGGATCCATTTGCTTATTGCTCAGTTATGCAAAATTATTCTTTAGTGATATGCCAGAATGCTAAACAACCCTTTGCTCCCCAAGTGGCTGATCTGAGTTATCCATATATCATATTGATATGTCTTATCATATACTCATGTTTCAGAAAGGTTCTTGGCTTTCTGCTTGTTCCCACATGAAGTTTGATGACAACTCAAACATTAAAAGCATTTTATCAGGGATTTTCATTTTTTCTATGAGATATAAAAGTCTCTATGAGATATAAAAATCTTAAAAATATGAGAGTAACTAACAAAGATGCACTTGATAAGTCAGGCTATCTAGTGCATTACTTCCTTCCCTCTAGTGCACCCCAGTGAAATTTCAGTCCATACAGTATTCTGGTCAAGCACATGTGAACAACATGCTGCTCAGCCTGCTGTAAAATGATGTTCCTAGGTATAAATTTTTAAAGAACATTATCAAATGACCTTGAATTCGTTCAATTGTCTGTTCCTTTGGCTCTTCTACTTGAAGTTGAGAACTCAGAGCAGGAAGTCTGCTTTGCACATGGATTACTTCTAACTGAGATTCTTCTGGGGCAAATCGAGTTCTCGGTGCAACTGGAACAGTCTGTTTCTGCGGAACTTTATTTAAAGAAACAATGGTAAATCATTTTAGTACTACCCAATCACTCAACAGTATTATGTTTGTATATGATCCTAGAATAACTTCGAATAAATTCAAAACAAAACACCACCCTAAGTATTACTATCTGGACGTAAAATTCATAGTGTAAAAGTGCACTCGTGGATGTGTACAGAGCACTCTGTGAGTTGCACCGCAGAACATCCATCTGCGAGACAAAGCCTAGTCTTTCTCTGAAAGCTGAAATGCAGCATGAAAACAATTAGCCTTACAACAGTAAAGCATTCATTCATCCACTTCCTCGTATCATTAACTTAGTGAAAACTGGACTCTTCTGTGATGTCAAAATTACTTTTCCTTCTACTTTTTCATCGGAACAACTATAGATTATCAAGGTGTGCTTCTAGTACATGTGATGTCAGGTAATCTATGATAAGGTGACTTGTAAACTGAATACAAAACTTGATGACAACAGAATGGAACTTGGGAATAGCAGGAGGAAAAAGCTTTGCCTGTTTTCTTTGCCAAGACCATCAAACCGCTTGTGAAGAGATCAGCATATCCACTCCCTGGCTGAATATCACACCTGCACTACTCACTTACTAACCACTGTCACACCTGACCATTAGCAGAGTTAAAAGATACAGTTTAGTACTGGATGTATAGTTCAAGACCTTTTCTGGGTATTTTTGTTTTGTTTTTGTTTTACATATTTCCATATTCTGTTCAGGAAAACAAAATTAAAAAAACAACAAGATATGAAATATTATCCCTAAAGAGAAAGTACCTAAATTTTTTTCAGATAAAATTCACATATTATCTTTCTGGCAAAACACCAGGGGTGCTTTTTGTTCTTGTCACTGAAATCTACTCATGTCCATAAGTTAAACTATACAAGATCACTGCTGTTGCAAATCAACAGTTTTCATTTATTTTAAAATTTTCTGGCTAGGTTTCATTTTGTGCAATACTGCTGTGTGTGCAGGAAAGAGCACCCCCTCCATTCCTCACATTGCTGCTTTTCCTATCATAAGCTCATTTTTCATTGCAGAGCCAGAATGAGAACTCAGGAGCATTAAAGCTCCTATTTCTTCTCTTTAAAAAATTCCTCATTCTGCTTCCCATCTAGAATGAAGGTGAGCTCTTAATGCCTGGGAAGCACCTCTGTTATTCATTATGAATGAAGAAGCTTAATAATGTTCTTTTTATAGTTCATTTACTGTACAAAATATATTTTGTAAGTAATCAAGCAATTCAACAATTATTCACAATTCTTAAATTATTTCTCCTTCAATGTCAAGATCAGTAATGATCTTTACAACCTCTTTCATACATTTTTTCTGGTTCACGACCAGCCCACTTTACACCCAATTTCCAGCATGCAAGGACATATTTCCCAGTACAATAGCCTTTCAAAACAGAAAGCTCCCATCACATTTCTCATGCCTTCTCCTTTGGATCAACTCCTCACCACCGATGCAACTTTGTTGTATACAATGAACTACCAGAGGGAAGACACTCACCATGACTACTTTGTAAATATGCTAACATAGAAGGAAGCCATATCACTGTTACAGTCAGCCTGTAGGTTTTTGAGAGACACTGGGACAGATTCTGAATTGCATTCACCCTTGCTTCAGATGGCTCTAAAGCAGATAAGTCATGGTCTAGGTAATTTAGTGAATGCTCTTCCTCAGCAATTTGTAACATTTCATGCAGACAACACTAGATTTATTAATATCCAATTATATGAAAGCCCAGGATCACAGATGGAACTGCTCTTCTTCAGGGGAAGTCTTCACTAGCTAAGAAAAGTGAATTAAGAAACTGTCCAGTTGCAGGAAGAGCTGCAACTCAATTTATAAAACTAGAGTTACAAGGTCACTGGTTTTAGCAAGATAATATCAACCCATATTCTCTATTTGTTGCTTGTTATTTTATCATTAGCTTGTTTTTTGTTATTTGGTATTTTGTACCTTCATTACCTCTTTCCTTTCTTGCTGTCTCCTCCCTCTCAGGAAGGAAGGGAGTGCAGAAAGGGAGAAGAGAAGCTCAGACAACTTCCCTAATATTCACCACTTTTACACAGACAATTATTAACACTCTGGAAAACTCCTGGCACTGCCATTTTCTCTATGTACTTCAGGGACTTATCACTTTAATTAGTATGTTTTAAAGACATTTCCTCCCTGCTTTATGCTTTTGTAATCTATCGCAGGTTTTAAAATGTACACAGGACATGCAAAAGCCATTAAGTATATTGCTGATATTCACTATTCTACTTTGTTCCCTCTCTTGGCACTACATTTAGCTCGGATTTATAAAACAGGGCTTGGAAATAGCCTAGGACAAATAAAGACAATGCTAGTTACCTGTAGAGTAATTGGTTGTTTTTGTAACTGATTCCTGTGCTTCAGAGATTGCTTTCAGTATTAAATTTTTATTGGCCTGTTTGGAAGGTGGTAGTGAAGGTCTAAGGGAGATGGAAAAACAATTAGTTGCACATGAATTGCAACAGCCACTGCATCCATGTTAAACATGGATACTTTGACACGTTAAACAGAGATAAGCACAACACTGACAAATTCAGCACCTAAGAATTCACTCTATGTACATTTTCAGCCTTTGAATCCAAATGCTCTCAAAAAATGGAACTCCAGAAGCATGTTTTCACCTGGCAGATTAAGCTGCTATAAAAACCATGCTGCACCCAAAAGGTAAAATGGTGCCTTTCTGCTGCACCCACCTCTGCCTGCACATTCCTCATGCCACCTCTGCATCTGCACTAGCAACCATGTGGCTGTCCTTGGGAGGAAGATCTGCCTGAAAACTGACTCACTCTCTTTAGATAGATGGATTTATATTATATACATATACACACACACACACACACACACACACAATTAGTTATACCGAAAGCTTCCTGTTTCTCTCTGAACATCAACAACTAGGAAGTTTAAGTCAGACATGCTGTAGGGCTGAAAATAAACTCAATAAAACGTATTAGCTTCAAATAAATCTAATGATTTGATGTTCTCTGTGCTCAGCTAGCACAGGAGATCAGAAGAATTGCCTCTTCTCCAGTTTAAATGCTCTTTTATTACTGAAACACAGATATAAATCATGAATGAAAATTGACTAACAGAAGTCAGGAAAAAAAATTCACATCTTTTGTAAAGTTAATATAGTCTTAAGGAATACAGCAACATAAAGAAGCAAGTCTTATTTAAAACAAAAACAAAAACCTCTAAGTTTTCCACTAATTTCTTAGTTTATATTACACTAATAGAGACTGCAATTACATTAAAAGGCAAGTGCAAGAAAGAATCAGCTTTGTCTGCTTTATCTGATCAGACACAATTGGTTTGGAGACTATTCCTAAAGTAAAAGCAAGGTAATCAAGATGCTATCAGAGTTATGACATTAAATTAAGTATGTGGGCTGAGGCACTTCAAGTTTAACATTCTTTGGTCAGTGGACTTTTCCCAGAGAATCGAAAATTTCATAGTCAATTGCTGCATATGCACAATACTATAATCAGATTATAAAATTAGAGAAAAAAAAAAAGGTCGTATAAGCAGGTATCTCACATGCAGAGGTGTGAGACAATGTAAAGTACAAAAAAGAAAGAAAGAAAGAAAGAAAGAAAGAAAGAAAGAAAGAAAGAAAGAAAGAAAGAAAGAAAGAAAGAAAGAAAAGGCTTACTGTCTTTTTTCCCCTTATTTTTCAGGAATCGCAAGCAATTTTTACCAGCTGTCACATTCAAAGTTTTTGTTCCTTAAATTCATTCTGGAAATCAGACAAAATCACACAGGTTTTAAGTACCTTCTTTCTGGCTTTGCAGGTACAGATACACTGCTTGAGATGCTTCCTATTCGCAAACCGTAGTCTTCCTCCTCCTCCTCTTCTTCCCCATCATTACAGAACTTTTTCACTTTGACTACTGAACTTACAACAGGCAACCTTCTCTTCCTGGAGCTTTCTTCCTACAATTAATAGAGCAACCAAAACAATCCATTTAACACGAGACACACAATAAGCCACAACTAAAATACTGCAGTTCTACTTAAAGCCAGAAGGTGGAGAAGTTCAATTCAAAGTGCATGAAGGGTACAGCATTCTCCACAGAAACAAAAGTAACAGTTCTAGAGTAACTTCACTTTTCTCTCTCTTCATTGTGGCACCTCTAGCTTTAGATGCCAGGATTAATATCTGGAAAGCTGACAGACTTCAAAAGATTTAGCTATGGAAAGTCAGACTGGTCCAATTTAAGAGTGCCATACCCCTGTTTTGATACAGGTAACCACCACTATCCTTTGAGAAAACAGTAGTGACAAATGCAGATGTTGAACCACATGGAAGAGCAGGAGAAGGAATGTACCTTGATACATTCTCTCTTTGGAAACCATCATTCAACACTGAACCACAAAAGAGTTTGATACAGTATGTGGACATCAGAGCTGAATAATTATAGGACACTATGTACCTCTGTCCTCCAAGAAGGAGGAATAAGTATCCTTAAGGGTATTTGGGCGCTACACTGATACAAGCAAACAAAACAATTCCACTAATATCGATTAAAGCCACAAGAACTTGTCTGTTAATAAACTAGGAAAAAAATTACCACAAGACTCTTTTCTAACATACGATGGAGAGTAAACGACTGTCATTTGACAGTCATTTATGTGCAGCTTACACAAATCACTATATTCTCATTTTCACATCCTCATTTCCTCATTTAGAAAAAAAGTTACCAACATACATCTTGGTAAAGCACTGTAAGTTTATCAATAATATCACTATTCTTTGTATAAAATTATGTAAAGTAGCAGCAAAGACAGAATGCACTCAGAAGGCAAATAAAATTTCTCTATCATTACAATATTAGCAGCCATAATGATCTTTATCCCTTTCCCAAAAGCTCTGAACTGATTGATATGAATAGTCTTAAAACTATTAGATGGGACTATTAACCTGCCTGGAATACTCTAGCCTCTAAAGTAGGGCAGCAATCACATCTGAGATTCCATTTGATTCCAATGAGTTCTTAAATATCATGAGTTTACACAGTGTAATAACAGTCCTAGTAAGCAGTACTACCAAGCTTTCGAGACAAAGATACAGGATTTCCCTCTCCTCCTCCCCCCACAAAAAGAAAACCAAGATATAGATGACAATTAACGAATCAGCAACCTGTGAAGTGTTAAACTATGCATCTGTTTTAATCAGTTTACTCAAGGGGCAAAATTCCAAACCTAATGGTATCAGTCACAGAAATTCTTTGATTTCCCCAGAGCCAAGATCTAACTTGAGAAGTATATCAATGTTGATGTCTAGCAAGTATGAAATACAGCAATACATAGATCATACTAACCTCACTGCCTACTTTATCAGCACAAAGTTTGGAGGTGGGTCTGTAACTCTCTGCTAAGCTGCCAAATGCTTCTGCGTTGCACATCTGGACTGCATCCAAAGATCGGCAGCTCTGTCCATCTAACTGCCGGCCCCCCTGTAAGCTGCCCTGTTGGGACAACCTGTGCATGTGGCTGTCCGAACTCCTGCTAGCTGGTGGTCGGTAGATTTCAGCAGTAGGACGAGAAGAGCCATAAGTTACAGTTACAATAGGTTTCTTCCGTGACAAAGGATTCTCCTGTACAAAGTTCAGATCTTCGTCAATTAGATCATCTGGTTCAGGTTTAATGTCGATTACAGCTTCAGAGGGTGACAATTCCCTTAAAGGCTTCACTGCAGATGTTAAGCGGGATGCAGAACCATCTTCACAAGACTGGCTGATAAAATAAGAGATTGTGAACTACTACCTAACTTACAAACAAACTTCAGGAAAATAAGAGCTCCCCTCTAAACAAGGCCAGCACAGAGGAATCATGAAGATACTACTGTTTATACAAACCTAACATGCTTGACCTCTATTCTCATAAATTAATTCATTTATGATTAATTAGTATATGCACAACTGTTGCTTAAAGACACACAATGGAATTCCTGACTTTGTGTTTTATGCAACAAATTTTAGCAACGTTTTACTACTTAAAACTATTCTGATCTTTCCAAGCATCAAAACTATTCTTTTCAAGTAGCTGTGCTCTTCCAGAAAAACTATCCCAATCACAACGTCTGAAACCCTGTCACTACACAAGCCTTACCGTGATGTAGCGTTTCTCTGTTCCTGTGAGCTAGTTGAAACTCTAGAGTCATTTCTTTCAGTCCGCGTGCTGGAAACTGTAAGAGGTGGCAGGATATCTTCACGCCTCTTCTCATCACTCACACATGAGCTGCTTTTGCTGGAAGGAAGGTTGCTCTCAAAGATATTAGATTCTGAAGATTTTACACTAGTTGTTTCTGTGGACACAGGTATCTTTTGTTTTACATCAGAGTACAGCAACAAAGCTTTTGCAATAGTTAACTAAGAAACTACAAATAAGACATTGCTCCACCCAAAAAAATACAACATGCTGAAACCTAATTTCAGCTCAAGACATAAGCAAGAACCTTTCCAAAATAATTTTGCTTCTGAAATAAAGATCAAAGCAATTTTCTAACAAGTGGCCCAAAAAGACCATACAAATTCAAAATGAACGAAAGTCAGTTAGGATCTTTTTTGAAACTCACTAGACCCACAGGACTACACAGAAGTGATGCATATATCAACTTACATTCTTAAATCATTTTCTTACTTACCAGTAGTCACAGATCGCAGCTTATCTAAAACACCATGGAGCCTGAAAGAAGGAAGAAGAACGAACAATGCACAGGAGAAAAAGGAAAAATAGAACAGAAGCATCTTCCAGAAATAAATAAGATTTTTCTCCACATATAATAATAAGCATAAGACTTGACTTTCAATCATTGACATACGACTAAACTAAAAAAATGAGTGATTAAAGTGTCTCATCTCTTATGAGTCAACCTTCCATGTGCAGGTAAAGTATTCATCACAGAATCTATTTTCGGCATTTATCTGGTTTAGAGCACTAAGGCCAATGTTAAGGGCTACATCTCAGTCCTACACTCAATGAAGTGACTCAATTGTCTCCAAAAGGAGCGACTTCAAAACCTCAGTTAGAAGCCTGAAGTATAGATGTGAATTTTACTTCATATAGGAAGCTTTTAGTTTTACAGCAAATAGTTAACTTTAACTAAGCATAACAATTGTACCATTCACAGCACATTTCAGGAATAATAAACTCTGTGAACACAGAAAAAAAAATCTCTGGGACATGCGGGCAAGCAGATAACACTTTGAGAAGTAGTAAATCTATTGTTTGTCTGCACAAAATGCATCAAGCTGAAGCAATACAATTCTTGGGAAAAAAATCAAAACGCTACAACACATCACTGTTTAAAAATCTACAAACTGTAAATGTAACATTTATTTTCTATGTAACTTTTTTTTCCACCTCTCCTCTTACAGCTTACTGAATACAACATCTAGTCTTCTTTTTCATTGTCCTTTTAACCAATACCTATTTCATGGTCTCATAAAGCCATCTGAAATTAAACTTGTATTTACTGACAGATGAGAATACTGAATTGAGAGATTAAAAGACTCTTATCTAGGGAATTTAAAAAGAAAGCATCAAAACAAGCAAGGAATATACCTGTTACATATAACTGATATCCATTTCTAAGTGCAAACAAACAAACCCTTAATGACCATTCCCTGTTGAAATTCTTCTCTAGTTTTGTTTTTTTTCCTAATAAAGCTTTAGTTTTAACTATAAAGCCATAAAATCATTTTCTTCCTATTATTTTTAAGTGTGCATCAGGATTCAGTTGAAATCCTAGTAGTGAAGTAACTTTAACAACTTGCTAAACATCACTCATTTGTCCAATTGTTTTTCCAAAACCATGGGCAGAAAGACAACTCCATGACTTATTGATACAGTGAATGTCAACATTTTTGATTAGGCAGGCAAAAAAACCATAGAGGCCTGAACACTTAAAAAAGAATGGAGGGTTAATTGTATTCTCTCTTCTTATATTTTGACAAATACCATGGAAAACATCAAACTTTAAAAGCAGACTGCAAGTAAAAATGCAGGTAAAAATATCACAGGAAAAAAAACATCAATTTAAACAGTTAAGATAGTGAATCATAGTATTTAGAATCAGTTTTCACTTTTTGTCAATTTTTTATGTTTTAATACTTATTCAACTTCTAAAATGTTTCTCTTCTGATAATTAATTGCACAAAAGCGCCTTATAACTAAAGGGAACCTCACTAATCATGTAGAAGACATGTTAGGAGAAAACATAGCCAAGCAGTAAACTGTAAAGGAGGCAAACTGAAAAAGCAGGAAAAAATGTAATATATTGTCTAATTATCCAAATCAAAATAACATTCCTTAAAACTGTCTTATGTGAAAAGCTCAGAAATAAGCTTAACTTGAAAAAAATACACGACTGCAAATGCTGGAGTGATCTAATATCTGTTTGAATACTCTGTTCAAATACTTTAAAACCTAGACTTTATTAACTTATTAACTTAAAGGTTAATACTATAAGCCAAATTCATGTGTTAGAAAATATCTCAGAAATATTGTAGTAGCTATATTTCTATATTAGCACAACCTAAAAGAATCCACTGCCGTCAGAGGCTTGGAAAATAATTCATGTTTTGCTAATTTTTTTTCCTCACAATAATTCTAGAGTTCTAGTTTTGCTTTGTACAGCTGGGTGGTGGTGATAAATAAACAGCCTGAGAGGTGGGAATATTTAAGCATCTGGTGCTAAGCCTTGTCAAAGACGGATATACACAATTAGATTTACTCGTCATCTGTCCCGATATAATTCCTATGTACAAGAGCAGTCTGAAGCACTGTTAACAAGAAAGCAAAGAAGTTTAAAGAAGTACTTTACATCTGACTACACTGAATTCTTGCACTCACAGTGGGCTTTGCACAAATAATTTTTTGATTTTTTTGGCCTTGGTTACCTCAGCATTTCACATGATTGGACCTAGGAGGAAAATATAAGCCCTCCAAGCCTTTGTCACTTAATTACCACTGCAATGGCTTAACAACTGACAGACTAAAAGCAATTTATTCATTAGAGCTGCATAACAGAAAGCTTTGATAAATGTAAATAACAATGAAAAGATAAGTAACTTCTTGCATTCCCGAGTTTAATTTATAGAAATCAGTCCTGATTATTGGCAAGAAGTGTGACAAGTAGCTCACAAACATACCATACAGTAAATCTGACAGTATTGTTTCCAAGGAAAAGGGAAAGGTCCTCTGTCATCTGCTCCTGGCTCTTCTTATTGGCCACCATAACCATAATATAATCGGGGAGCTCTTCATCTAATAGAAAGAGAAACAGGTCTCTATATTACTTTTGAAAAGCTCACTACAATATGTTGCTTTAAAGTACAATAAGTATATATAATAAGTATAATAAAAGATATACCAAACAGAATCTAAAAATCAGCTTTTTTTTTTTTTTTTTTTTTTTTGCCAGCACACAAGAGTCTTGGATAAAGAAACAACCAAGTCTTCCATTTTCTCCAAGGACCAATAAAAATTTCAGTTACCAGTGCTGAATAAAAGACAGTCAATTTCACAAAAGCACTAATTGAATGCAAATGCAAAGTAAATGCAAGCAAATAACCACCCTCCCAAAGAACGATATAGAAGAAAGCTACAAAACAATTTCATACACAGTGAAGAATTCGCTACCGTTATAGCAGATAACGGTAACTAACGGTACCTACTGCTAACTTAGGTTATGTCTTCCAATAGGATCGTGCACGCAGCTGCTGATAGTTCAGCATCAACAAGTTACAGGTTTGGGTAACATATTTAAGAGAATGAACTAGCTGCTACTGCCTAGTACTTGAAATACATCAACCGGAAAGTTGGCCCAAAAATAGGAAAAAGTGGTTAAAAGAGAGAAGCCAAGGAAAATTATAGCTGGAGGTAAATAGACACATTTAAAGAAGTTCAGAAACTGAGAGGAAAATGCAAATGTTGTATGATGATCTTGGGAACTGCATTCTAAACACAGGAAACACCAAGAAAATTAAAGCACAGAAAAGGAAGTAGCCACAACCGGAATCACAGACTACAAGCATTCTTTTTACTGGCACCTTGGTATTAGAGATAACAAAATATTTTCAGAAATGCTGGAAAAAAAGCATTGAAAAAAAAAAATCAAGCATTGAAAAAAATCCAAAAATCATTCTGGGAGGTTAAAACCCAGAATGGTAGTAATATTTAGAGGCACTGAGACACTTCACTTTTTTTTCTCTTCAATTCCCCTGCCACCATTTCTCCTTGAAAGAGGAGTCTGCGAACTTCCTTAGCTATTTCCCTTTAATTTCTTTCATCAATGCCCACATACCGTTTTCCTCCTTCACGTGGACTATCCAGATTTTGTGAACAAAAAGTCTTTTCTCCTTCATAGTAACTGAGTACTTCAGATAATTAATCACATGCATAAGGTTTCTTCATGCAGTAGTGCAACTAATAATGTTGATCTAAAGAATGGCATCAACTGGCTAGCGGTTTCCTGTCTGTATGAGTCTAAAAATGATTACTAAGTGAGAAAACTTACCTACATAAGCCCCCAGCTCTTGTAGCTTTCCTTTTATAGCACCCTAAAAGGATAATACAATAGTATTTAAGCATACAGTAACAAAGCACCCCTAACTGCAGAACTGTGGCAAGGGCATTTGGCAGGTCTTCTTGTTAAGGCCGTGACAGGTTTGGTTCAACAGAGTGGGTTTTTCTCGTTCGCTGTTTTTAGCGATGTGGAGAGCGCCTCAGAGAGGGGCTGCCGCATGGAGGGGCTGCCCCCGGCGCCCTGCAGGCCACTTCCCTTCCCATCTCGAGCGGTTCTCGGACCGCGGCGACGCAAGGGTCGATCCGCGGCCACCTGGCCGAGGCCTACGCGCCCGTTCGGAGGGCGCCGCTGAGGGGAGGCCGCGTCCCCGCCCGCGCACGGCAAGCGCCTGCGGCTCCCTCGAGGCGCACGCAACACAGGGAACCGCAACTGTGCATAGAAAGATGGTTTATTAGGGTTACCCGAACAGAGCAATGAAAATAAGGCATTTCTGGTGCTGTTTAAGGAAGATCATCAAACCTCCCGCCCTCTACTGGGTCCCCACGGCCCAGGACATATATACACACACAGCGGCTGCTCTCCTGCACTGTATGCCCTTAGGAGTACTCTTATACAGCAATAAAGTGGACGGAACCAGAAGTTTCACCTTCTACCTCAGTACAATAGTATGTGGCCAGTAAGGGAGCACATCCCAAACTTTATGTATTAGCTGCTTTTTATTTTATTTGCCAAGAAAGTGGTTATGCTAAGAGTATATTTAATTTTGAGAATTGAGAGTTGGATTTGATAAAACAGGATTAAGTTGGAAAGATTCACCCATCCATAATATTGCAAATAATCCACTTTTCAGTACCAGAACACGAGAGATTTCTGAAATTCAGAGATCAGCCATCATTAGAGTGCCCACTAAAGTAGTCCATTAAATAGAAATGTTGTATATGTACATGTGTATGTACAACACGTTGTTGTACACTACCACTTTCCTAACAGCTCCTTTAAAAAAATTAATGTCTTCCTCCAAAGAATAAAATAGACCACATATCCCTGCTACTTACATTCCCGTGCCTGACTTTATTCCATCTATTAATGTGAAAGGATTTGGGAATCTTCTCCGAAGCAGTTAACAGCTGCTCTAATTGTCACTGACAATGTCTCTAGCAATAAGCTCCTTCATTATTTCATTGGTACCACCATAGATCGGGTGAACACGGGCATCCACGAAAGCTCTGAAAGAGGGGAAAAAAAAAAAAGATTTAAAAGACTTCTCAGGATATATGTACAGCCAAAATGAAAGGTAAAGTCTTAATTTCTGAGACCCCTCTTTTTTGAGGTACATTACGCTTCTGGAGCACAAAGTTACACCTCTTTCATTTACTTTAAGTATGTTATTTAGACAGCTCCAGAAATCAATCTGGTCTGTTGTTCTGATTTAGTGTCTGACTATGTCCTGCTGCCATAGCTAAACACACACACACACACCCCACACCACCACATCGCACCTGGGAGGACTATGTGCGTTAACATTAATTTGGCAATCATGGAAAAAAACAAAAATGGATGATGTTGCTTCAAATTTAGAAAGGAACAACGGCACAGATCAGAATTAGGTTTCAGTAGTGTTTTCAGTGAAAGACTGCACACCAATTTTACACTGTACAAAAGAGGTTAATTCAATTTGGCACAAATCAAGTTGAAAAAATAAAAATGTTTAATTTTTGTAAATAATCAATATTTATCCACTTATTCAATTGTTTTAAAATTGGAGAAAAATATCAGATCTGGACATTGAAAGCTATGGAAATATGTAACCTCATCATCTTAACTCTTCTCTACCATTTGTGAACCTTTTATTCCACATCCAGGAGGGTATTATGATGTTTTGGATTTTTTTTTTTTTTTAAATAAACACTGCCTTTTCCAACATCTCTTTAAAAAAAAAAAAAATCACCATGCAAGGCTACAAGTATTTTAAGATCTCATTTACATTATTTTTCAATGGTATTTAATAAAGCAGTAGGAACACTTATTTTAGCACACTTTTAAGGAGTATTCCCCTCCCCTCTTCCTCCAAAGACATTTTCAGCCACTGATTACTAAACAGGCTTCAGCTGGATCCAGCTTTAGCAGACACCAACTCCAGTCCCATTTGGGCTAGGAGCTCCAGCCAACAGTCAGAGGGACAGACAATTCCCATCTGCAACCTTGAGCTGGCCGCACAGCCGGGGACAGGCTGCACAATGAGAACAGTGTGCAGGTGCATCGGATTCCTGCTCCTAGGTACAGGCAGAGCAGCCCAAGAGCAATAGAGCACTCGTGAAACATATGTTGCAGAGCTGTGGGGATAATTAAAGTCCCCAGGGACAAGAGCTGCACATAAGAGGGAAGAGATTCCAGGACTCCCCATTCAGGTCTTGCTGGCCTTTCTGCTCTTAGTAAGACAGTGCAGAACACTCAAAAATGCTTTGCTAGAAGTATACACAAAGTTACTGTAGAGCATCATTAAATATTTCAGAACTTACTAGATTCAGATCGAGTATTCTAAATACATTTAAAGATGTAGGTACAATACCCATTTGTCAACTGCCAACGACCCTCTTTGTGATCTGCACTGTCAGATTAACCTCTTTTTAAAAGGAAAGCCTTACCTATGTTATTGGGGCAATGGCACATACACAAAGGAAAAAAATCATCTTTCTACCCAATATACAGGAAAATATAAAAAGCAAAATGCTTTTAAGTACTTAAAGGAGACCAAAGAATGGCAATGCCAAATCTCCAACCTCATAGTTCTTCGATTTTAAAAGGTACACAAATCTGAATGCGACCTCTCAAACTCTTGATTAAACAATTTATTATTTTAGACCTTTAAGGTGGGCAGCATAAAATTTTCTTTCCCTGACACAACAGCATTAAGATAGTACACAAACTATCTTTGCTCATTTGATTTGACACTACTTCTGTTTAATCATTTTTCTCCTGCTATGAAAAAAGCTTTTTTAGTTTAGTAAAAAAAATAGGTAGAAATTGCTCAATAACTTATGGATTATTCACAGAAGTAAAACTGAGCCTTGCTACAGACATCTGTACAGTGGATTGCATTTCAATAAACATGATGGGAAAAAGAACACTAAATCAACCCTACACAAAACAAGTGGTAAAGAGACATAAAGGAAGTGCCTTGTTTTAACCTTGTTTGTAGTCTTTCATTATTCACGTTTGAAATATTGCACTTACTTTGCAATTGGATACTCCCACATGTACCCCCATCCTCCATGCAGTTGCACACACTGGTTTGCCACACTGCCTTCAAGATCAGAAGCCCTTGAATGGTCAAGAAAAACAATAAGTATATGCTCTGAAAATATCAGAGATACAGAAAAGTTAGCAAGACAAAAATAACTATCAAACTTTTAACCTAAAAATGTGAGACATGAAGTAGTTCATACTGTGAGGGTTTTTCTTCTTCCTACATGGATAGTAAAAAAAAAAATAATGCATCAAAGTGAAGAGTATTGAAGATCTGTTCTCATTATGGAAGAGCTTTCACAAAAGGAAAACTTTCAAAATAGACAAGGCTTTGTGCTTTTATAATAAGCCCACACATGCCTAGGGATTTCTTTCATAAAGTAGGTTGTTCTGTTTTTTTTTTATTTTTTTTTTAATAAAATCCTTCAGTGAAATCAAAAATTAACAATATCACAGACTTCTCCCTCACCCCCATGAACATCATGTCAAGATGCTCTCTGAATACAACAGTTAGCTGAAGACATTGTACTCTTCAGGATGTTTTATAGTTTTTTTATTCTAACAAAATATTGTAATTCTTAATCGGCACGGCTTATGACAAGACATTCTATTATTCTGTTCATTTTGTTTTGTGCACCATCCCTCCAGAATTTGGCAGATAATCATTTACAGCTTATCTCCTGCATGTGAGCTTTTGGAAAGCTACACATTTGGTGTTACTTCTAACACTCAGGTGAAAGAACCCAAAGGATATTCGCTGCATGGTAAGTTCAAGCTCATGTTAATAGGCACGAGGAAACACTTCCAAGCACACAGCATGTGTAGACTGGCAACAGAAGTGGGGAAAAAAAAAATAACAAATGACCCCTCAAAGCAGTTGCTTTTAGCTGCTGCTACCGCAAAACAGAAACCTACAGAGCCTTCATTAGAGATCACTAAAGAGATGCATCAACTGTATTTTAAAATAATTTCAAACCTCCACCCTCAAAGTCCACTGACTGTACAATAGGCTTTAAGCAAAATTGCCTAGGGGTGGCCTCCCAAAATATTTCCAAAATAAGGAAAAAAAAACAATTCTTCATTGAGACAGTTGGAAAAAAAAAAAAAAAAAAGCCTTAGAGTTTTATGGAAGACTGCCACAGGAACTCTATTATGGGAAAGGGCAAATCCACAACAAACTGAGCACTAGTATTTGGGAGGGTGAGAAAGTTTAGAATTCCTCACTTTAGGAAAAAAAAAATGTTGAGGAAGTAGGTTTCTGAGTTGGCACTACTTGTTTCCTCCTCCTCAAAAGTGAATGCCTCTGCTTTGCTTATGTACCTGGTACGCCTAGGTAGCCAGTGCCAGAAATATCACTCAAACAAAAATCTTCCTTTCATTGTAAATACTCTCACTGGATTCCCCTAGTATTTTCCAAGTATTTCCCTCTGTCCTTATTTTAGGAAGTTTTATGCTGCTCTATAATTTGTAGAGTTGTGCATTTAGAGAAAAAAAATCATGTGCCAAATTCAGAGACTGCATCTTCCCATCTGGTTAAGCCTAGGTTAACAGATAAACCCACCAAACATTGGAAGGAGGAAGAGTTCTGGCCAATAAAGGAAAGAATTGTTTGGTTTCAATTACAGCAATAGCTGTAGCCAACTATTTCTTCCTGAAACAGGAGAGCTTCAAAGATTCTCCTACTAGCTATTGCTAAGCAATGTTAATAAAATTGATTCTGTATCTTATGGGTTTCCAATGACTAGACGTTTGCTTTAAAGATTTGCCATGGCAATGTTTAAACATCTTTCAAGAAAAAAAAAAGAAATATTCACTTTTAATTGAAGCTAAAGTCAGGACCCAATCTTACCATTCAGGGAATCCCATCTTAAAGACATGACGTTACCTTGAAATCAATCCGATTAACTAACACTGGTTTTCAGTGTAACTGTTTAGGACTTACTGACTACACGACTAAAGTTTCAGCTAATGGAGCCTATCAGAAGCTGTCAATTTAATTATTAATCACACTGTAATTTTAGCTTTTCATCAATTCTGAAGAGTTCAGAGTTCACTGTTAGGCTCCTGTCAAGATCAGATAAGAAACACTTTCAAGTTACTTTAACCACATACCAATACTTCGCCATAGAAGCTGTGCCCGTGTCCAGACGTTTTTCTGAATGCAGCTGCAAACAGTTGTCCAAAAAAGCTCGGCCAACACAAACCTGAGTCTTGATTTCTGCCAACTTGTGCTGAACCGTCTTATTTTGGAGGCGGCGAATGGAGGAGCCAGAGGAAAGGAAAGCAGAAGTTGGGTTGTTTTTAAAACAATATTTCAAGTAAAAACCAGAGCACTTTCTACAATGATTTTGGCAAGATGAAGTCTATTTCGCATTCAATGTTATTCACAGAAATTACATCTGCCCAGTTAAAAATATTTCAAAGAAATTTGGCTCTAAGCAGCAGAAGGAAGCCAACTTGCATACAATTGTGTCTTTAACATTCTTACTAAAAAAAAAAAAAATATATTGCCCTTCAATTCTCAAAACCAACTCAAAACATGATCTCATGAAAATACCCCAACCAGCAACCAGAATACACAAATTTCTAGAGAGCACATTGAATACCTTGCTGCCCTGTGCTCCCTCTTGTGGGGAAAAAAAAAAACTTTCATTCTGCAGAGCCAGTAATTTCCCTAGTTTATCATTATTTCACAATGTATTGGTTATACTTTATATGCATACAGTGTTTCAGAGTTTGATATTCAAAATGCATGCAAGTAACAGAAAATGGAAATTTTAGACTATCAGAAAGGTTCCAACACTGAGGTTTCCAGTCAGAAAAGGTAAAAATCCATCACAAAAGCTAAGGAAAAAAAAATTGTGACAAGGCAAATGCTCTTGTAATTTCATCCCTGGTGGGAGGGGATAAGAATGCAACCCAGTAAAGTCTCCTCTGAGCTCCTAGTTCTAAAGTCCTATATAAGAAGTGTTCTCTCTTCCTTTGACCAACTGATGTAACTGGCCAGTTTGCTATTACAAAGACTGATTTCAAACACTCCACTGTGGCATGGCTAATGAATCATAACTAAATGAATCGGGCAAGACAGAGCTCTAATGAGAAAGGAGACAACTTTTGACTATACACACATTTTAATTAATCTGCAAAGGAACACTGAAAAGGTATACCAGGATCGATTCTGTGAGGCAAAATTGTATTTTGCAACATTGGCTGTCTTTTGGCTGGTGACGGTTAGTCTCCAAAAGGATAGTATTTTGGAGGTCTCTGCATAGTGAACTATAGTCATTAAAAAAACAAACCATATCTATACAAACAAGACTGTAAAATACATTTCTTTAGTGTTAAGATTGCACACTGTACAAATTTAATCTTAAATTATGCATTTCTAAATTTAAACTTTAGAAATAGTGGTGAAAATCTTCATTAGCTGAAAGAAATTTACCATTCCAGCCTCTAAGGGCTCATTTCTGCTCCCACTCACAATTACAGATTTGATTTCAACAGTCTTAAGGCTCAGAACAGGATTTTTTGTTCAACTTCAAGAGCGAGTCAGGTTCTCAGAGAACCATCCCACAGGTTTTATATGCAGTCCCTTAAGTGCCCAGTTACCTGGCAGCTGGGGAATCTCATTACAAACAAATACGAACAAGGACAACGAGGTCACTGCCTGGGAACCCTGACAGACACCACTCTTGGAGCTCAAGTTTCTGCAGCACATCACGTGCAGAGGGAAGCCACGTCTGCGCACACACACATACGCACACCTTTCCAGAGTCTAGGGGACTTTGCTCCTCTCCAGAAGCGCACACAAGTGTAACATTCCTGTGACCCGGGCCTCAGGTTGTATTCCACACAGATGTGAAACACAGCTGCACACAGAGAATTATCTGCAAGTCAGTCAGTCCAAACTCACCTGCAAGTGGGCAACTGTTTTCCCAAAAGCTTTTCTTTGCTTCACATAATTCCTTGTTTCTTCAAACATGAATTCACACCTGGCAATAGCCATATCTGCAATCACCAGTCTTTCCTTTCAAAACAGAAATTACAAAATCCAAAATAATCAGTCCTACATTTCTCTGCATCCAGTGCACAAATGTACACACACAGCTGGGAAACAATTGTTGCGTTGTTCATTAAGGGAGTAAAGCAGAAGTAATACTACGTATCGAACCAGACACTCCATTACTAAAATTACTGGAATGTCTTGATTTATGATGTCCAAAGCCCAATTTTAAGGCTTTTTGAACTAATGTTCTAAAGTTATTAGGCTGAAGATATTTTAATAAAAATCAATTGCAGGGCTTCCTCTCACTGATTGAAATACTTATATCAAACTGTTCTTCAATTATTGATTTTCACTTCTCAGATGAAAAAAAAAAGGTATTTAACAATTTCAGCAGCACATGCCTGAAAAATAATCCCAAACTAAGAATACAGACTTCTTTTTTCTCTCCTCTCATAACAGGTTGAAAAACTGAATCTGAAACTTTTAACAGTTGAAACAATTGAGTATATGTCTGAAACTATTCACAGAAGTTTTTAAAAAAGAAAAAAAAAAAAAAGGAGTAGGGAAAAATTTTCTGTCAAATGACAAAGTAATAAAGCAATCTTGCAATCTGAAAAATGATGAGGTTTCATATTAACTAGAGAGTAAAATTAACGTATGTCCACCAGATCTGGCAAATACAAAGTCACAGTTTTGACAAAGTACAGTGATTTTTTAAAAAACCTATGGTTCTTAGCCCTCCCAAGTCATTCCAAAATTTATTAAGTTATAAAAAGTGCTCTTCCCACTAGCAAGGTAGTGCAAACTTTCTATTTCAATTCTGCTATATGGAATAAAAAAAAAATCTTGTATCTTTGTAATATTTCTACTTGCTGGAATAGCAGTGCTTGCTTCTTTCTTTCAAGAGAAAGTTGTGCTGGGAGCATCATTTTAAGTTGAAAAGTAGCACTAACAATAGGCTGTTGCTCACAACCTGAGGTGGCTCAACAAGACGCATAATCTTCAAGATTAACACAGATCCTTGCAATGAAGGTAAAATAATGAAGGGATCTTCCCACTATTGGCAAAGGCTTGTGTTTGTTCCTCTCACCTGAGGGAGTTCTCCCATGAGATAATAGAAGCCCTTGTTCTCTTTCCCAAGCAAGGCACTGGCTGGCAGCCGCACATCTTCAAAAAACAGCTCTGCTGTATCCTAAGGGAATTTAAGAAACACATGGTTTACAATCTGGCAATCTCACCTCCTCATTCCACTACTTTTTCACCGTTTTCTTGCCAGTGATTCTTTACATTGGAAGTGTCCTCCAGAGTCTAGCCTACCTCCTACTAAAAACACACCCAGCAGGGCAGACAGCTGAGGTGTTTGTCCAGTCATTTTCCAGTGCTCTAACGCTAGAGACTCCACAGCCTCCCCAGGACCTCATCCCAGTGTCTCATCCTTTTCATAGTCAAGTTCTTTTCTACCCCCAAGCCCTACTCAGATTTTTCCTTGATACCACTT
Organism: Crypturellus tataupa; assembly: GCA_034781795.1. Taxonomy (NCBI): domain Eukaryota; kingdom Metazoa; phylum Chordata; class Aves; order Tinamiformes; family Tinamidae; genus Crypturellus; species Crypturellus tataupa. The sequence goes on from JAWLRI010000448.1 coordinate 8,858,160, forward strand.
GTGTCTCTTGCCTCTCTGCCTTTCACTGTGTATCTCCAAGAAGAATCTATCTCCATGATCTCTAAAACCACTTATTGGGTTCTTGAAGACAGTAAGATCCTGTCCTTCCAGGCTTCTCCACACTGAACAAACCCGGCTCCTTTAGCCTCTTTTCCTACACCAGGTACTCCAGACCTCCACAAAATATCCTTAAGATAAATTCTTTGCTAGGAATCCTGCTAGTTTCCTAAGCAAGGAGCAAGAACAGCTCCATTTTAGCTTCATTGCGCCGACTCCAGGCATTAAGCGCTTTTGGACCACGTCCAAGTCTGCTGTAGGTTAAGTTACGTGAACTCACCTGGGCTTTCAGGCCCATTTTCTGCAGCTTGCGTCCTTTGATGAAACCTTTTGTCCCATTTTCCACCAGAAAAAGGCTGATCCCGTGAGCAGGGGATCGGGCCTCACGGTTTGTAACCGCAACCACAATCACTAAATCACTCATCCAACCATTCGTGATGAACACCTGTAAGAAAAGCAACATGGAATAAAGCAATAAGACAGCTGGAAACAAGATAGAAGAAATGATAAAGCAACAGAAGGAGAAGCAGCATGAATACTTTTACAAGTGAATCAAAATGCAAGCTTTACGTGTCCAGGATTAAGTATTTTAAGAACTCAGAAAAAGTGTTTCAAAACAACATCTATTAAAATAGGAATTCATTCAAGCAGCATCGTGGGTGTCTGAAGCATGACATTAAAGAATGCATTGGTCTGTTTCTTTGGTTGTCCCATTAAAAGTATGTGGTATCAAATGTAGACATCAGACTAATGCAGATGGTCTGTTTTTCAGAAGTGCAGAAGCTATAAATGCACAACTATGGATGGCTTCCTGACGATGACTTCCTGTCACGACTGCTCACCAACTCTGTAGTGCAATCCATCCATCTGCCTGCAACATTTTAGGATAGGTATGTGCGTGTCTCAGAGCATGGAGCACACGTTACAGAAGAGATGATTATAAATCAGATCTTCAACACGCTCGACAGACCAAACAGAAACAAGAGACAAATTGCAAGAAGAATCCTAACTCTGCCAAAAGAAATAAGCAATCTGTCTTGATTTGCTTTAGCAAGGCAACATAAGCAATTGCTCTTTTAAACACATATGCACATATTTGCTTGCACACATTCTCAGCACTTGAAATTCTGCTAAGGCCAGAAGTCTCTATCAGTATCACGTTCTCACTGAAACTACAAAAAAAAGGAGAGAGGAAAGATGAAAACTTTCATAGCCTTGGAACAATCTGTTGAACTCACACTTCCATTTAAACACTTCACTTCTGCTTCTTTTTCTGTTATTATGGGAACAAACAGAAGCATTAGTGCTGCCAGCATTGCAACAGCTTGACAGCACATGCGCAGCATATGATACAGGACTTTCTCCTAACTTGAACAGCAGGTTCCTGGATATGATTTCACAAACTGTGCTATAAAAACAAAAGCTCTTACTCAGAATATAGAGAATTTCTTGTCAGAATAGTATATATATTTTGCTGTTCTATGCCAGCACTGAGAAATAAGCTCAATTCTGCTTATATTATGAAGATTCCCCCCATCCCCAAGTCAAGAGAAAATAAAGTCTTTAGACAAGGTTACTTAAAAGCTACAAAAAAATCCTACTCAAGTCTTTCCATAAATTAGTTCATAAATCGCCAGCAGCAGAAGTCCTAAAAATGAAAGTGGCAAATAAAAGCAAAAAAGTCAAAGAAGGGGGAGGAAAGGCTGGAGAGGGAGTTGCTGATCTAGAGTACATTCTTCACTGTGTAAGTGTATCTAGTTCCCAGACTAAGCAGCTTTCACTTACCTTACTCCCATTAAGAATCCAATCACTTCCGTCTTTTTTTGCATATGTTCGTATTCCCTGCAAGTCACTAAAATGAGATTTAAAAGGTCCTTTAAGACACCATTCAAGAAGCAACAATTTGTATCTTAAGTAGTACCAAATATAAAACAAGGTAAGACTCTGAAGACGGTCATCAAGATATGCACTCAGTGAAAATACATAGCAGGATAATGAAACACACCAAATGGCTTAGAGTATAGCACCAAAATGAAAAGCACTGCATGTAAAAGGTTAATAAATCTCTGCAACAAAACAAAAACATGAGGTCCCATATTAACGCATCTGCTTGTGGGGATGGAGGCAATACAAGTACTGACACCAACGGGTGAGCACTTCCTGAGTCAATATGCCTTAGAGTGCAAATGCCAACCAAGGCCACAGCATCTAAGCAGGCTCAACCCTCTGCAGAAAGGGACTGAAAACAGCTACTGTCTGGAGAAGCAGGACACCAGGGAGTTCTGCTTTTCACATGTTCCCCCTGACACCAGCATTATGGAAACTACCCAGATCTGCTGTGTCTATCCCACATATGTGCTGTCTGCCCTGCAATGATGATGATACAGGAAGGAGATTTCTATCTGCAAAAGGTTTCAGTTAAAAAAAAAAAAGAAAAAAAAAAAAAAAAAAGCTGTTCTGTTCCATAATAAAAGCTAATACTAAAGACAAGCCTTCTTTACCGATACGTAATTTTCTTTCTAACACAACACTTCATATTAAAGTATGCACAATTCAGACTACAAAAACAAATACAAAGGTTTATTTGCCCAAAGTGGCGTGATAAGGTAACTGCTTCTGAGCAAATATCCTGAAATGACAAAATTGTAATAAAGCAATCTATAAATGACAATTGCTTTTGACATTCTATCTGCACTGGGATATTGTTTAGTCAAAGGTAACTATAAAACTAGGATGCTTGGTATTTAAAAAAAGCACAGTAGACAGCACATAATATTAAGACCATCTGTCTCTATTTTGAGCTTACCTGCCAGCCCCAGGTTCAGTCATGGCAATAGCTCCAATGCAGGTGCCTTCAACCATTGGGGGGATAAAGCGTTTTATCTGTTCTTCAGAGCCATAGTTTGTGATGTAGGGCATGACTATATCTGAATGAAGGGCAAATCCTGGACCACTACAGTTAACATACATCCTTGGAGAACAGGAAGAGGAGGGAAGGGGGGGAAGGAAAAAAAAAAATCAGACAAAAGCACTAAAGATATCTAGGTGTTGAACTTTATCCTGTTACAACATGAGCTGACACTAGAGAAAAACGATACAGAGGTCTCAGATTAATAATCTAAACTCGCGGTATTTGTACTGTTGTTTATGGAATGCACTTCTACAGCCAAACAGTTGTAGAATTCAGACTAAGGAAAACTCTTCGCCAGCCACAAAGTCCTAACAATAGGACACAAAGATATTTATTATATAAACAATCATCTAAAATACTTGCAAGAAGAGGAATTCACATGTCTAAACTACCCTTTCCGTGATTAGCATAATACTACTTTCTGTGAAGAAGTTTGCTCTACATTAAGAAAATCTCATATATATATAAACATATAAAATACAGTCTCTTGATACTATGGTAACTAAAACTCTCCCCGAAGTTTCTAGTACTTACTGCTCTTCCCAGAGCACGGCTGAAGAGAGAATATCCGCTCCAACGCCTCCATGTTTTTCATCTATAGCAACGCCCAGCAGACCCTGCTCTCCAGCCTTTTTCCAGAGCTCCCTGCTCACCTGGCCATCCTTCTCCCACCTGCAAACAAAACAGGAACAGGGACATGCGTGAAATCCCCTGTGCACACACAACTAAGTGTTGTCTCAGCTAAGAAAGGGCAGCTTCTGTGCACAAGTACAAGTTGATAACACCTCTTGATAGATTGCTGCTGTAAGGTGGTTTCAGGTTTGCAAACAGACAAGTGAAGATGATCGGCTGACAGTTTTGCAGATTTTTACACACCACAGGAGAATCCCTTATTCTCAGAAAAGTGAGAGTTGGAGTCTGCTCACTCATCAGAAAGTGGCACAGCACAGCTCTCAAAAAATAAACTACACTTTCAAATTATATGGTAGAGAGACTAGATCAGAGCCACTCCTTGGCACAGCCAGCAAGCAGCTGAGCTGCACCACAGCACTTTATCCGCTGTTAATCATACCATGAATATTTAAGCTTTTATCCAAAGCTCCACCGACACTGGAAGCCTTCAGCAGAGCCCGTCTCATGACTAGCTTTGCCTTTCACCTATTTTCAGTGCACACTCTCTCTCTGCTTCACCCACCACCAAAGCTGCTCTTTATTATAATCATTTGTGAATCACAGCTACATCCGCCTATGGCACACTTCACCCCAGCCCAGCGGATCCATTACACCTCAAATCTACCTGTTTATTTGAAAGGTGTGGGAATAAAATGGTTCAGAGGCCCCTGAAGTGACGCAAGAGCACAAGTTGAACCTGCTCCACTCTATGAACCACTTCTGTCAGCTGATTAGCAAGCAGGCTCTTTGGTAACCCTTTTCTGAGCCAGTACCTATTCATTACGTGCACCAGAAGTAAAGCTAACAGAAGATACGTCAAAAACATCTGTTTTTGTGCACAGAAGACTTTTATACAGAGGAAAACCTTTCTACTTTGAGGTCACTGTTTGAGAACGAAAACAATAGCTGGCAACAACCCTGATGCAGCAAGTAGTTTCCATTGCCTCCTGCTGGTCATCTGCCACTGAGCCCCAACACACCAACCACCCACTTGCACCATCTCAGCTGTTTGCAGATTCTGGGAACACTGGGAGTTTCATCAGAAAAATCACCTTTCAGCATGATTTAAGAATAAGCCCTTCCCCACTCCACACATTGATTCTGCAGGACACTTTTTCAAGTAAGGCAAGAAGAAAACTGCTTAAAATTGCAGCTTAACACTTTGCATCTGAATAAACATGTTCTGAGCCTCAGGTATTTTACCTACAGCATTATCAGATATAGATAACATAAGGGAGAATCTTCTCAAACTCCAGCTCAGTGGAAGTATGACAGGTCTGTAAAAGAACCTGTGCATACATTTCCACAGGAGCAGGAGACTTGCACACTTAAACCAAGTTTCTCAACAACACACTACATAGTTAACGATTTTGTGCATACTGCATTTACAGTATTTGCTATAATGGAACCTAACCATGTGTTTTGGTTTTTTTTTTTTTTTGGTGATAGCAGTTGCAGCAGAAGTATCAAATCAGAATAACATGGTGACTAAATAGTCCTGCTAATTCTGATCAAACTTAACATATAAAGCAAGGATACTCTGGCTGCACCTCTGCAAACAGCATTGCTCCTGCAAGGACACCAGGCTGCCTTACAATGAAGCTTAGAGGTACGCATTAAATCATGTCTTCTTTCAGAAATGAGTTTCCCAGGCAGTTTAGCTTCAAGCAAGTCAGTTTGAAGAAAAAAAGACTTGGAAAAAGATATGCTTTTTTCTCGCTATATTAACAGTAAAAAGCATTGGAGAAGGAGGGAGGGAATACACCAATTACTTAGATAGAGGGTACGAAAGGCAACTTACTCAGCGTGAAAAGGCACCACTTCCTCCTGGAAGAACTTCCTGGCGCTCTCCCTGAAGATATCATGCTCGGAGGAGAAGATCCTTCGCGTGCCTATATCGTCTAACCGTTTAGAAAAGGAGGGCTCCTTGCGTTTCGTGCTGGGCTGTTCAGTTTGCAAAGCACTAGGGAAATAAAGTAAAGGGGAAAAAAAAAGCCAGAGGCTGTTAGGACGTGTGTGCCCAGGTTTCAATGACCTTTTTGGAGGGCAGGAGCCGCTTGTCCTGCGATGTGACCTATGCCCCACAAACCCCACGTGCCACCAACCCCAGCAGACGCTCAGAGTCAGCACAAAGGCGGAACACACGTAACACTGCCCCAAGCTCGAGGAGAAAACAAAATTAAACTTTAAAATTGAAAATAAGTTATAAACGATACACATAAAGATTTAAGGTTCCTCCTTCGCCAGTGGGAGAGCCCCCCCCAAAAAAACAAGTCATCACTTCATTCTTGTGAGGGCAATTTATCCTAAAAGCAAACTTTTTCAGCATGTTTGGTTCCCGGGCTAGTTTCTACTTCAGTCCATCCACACTCACCCCCACCTCGCAAACTCCTAACGCCACGAACGCATCACACAACCCTAATCTTGAAACCGGCGCTTTCTAGGAGAGGACCGGGGGAAACACAAAAT
>JAWLRI010000448.1:8864368-8908280 GCA_034781795.1 Crypturellus tataupa
CGCCGCCGCCGCGCTGCCCGAACCCCGCGAGGGCCGCAGAAGCCGAACCCCGCGAGGCCCGCAGAGCCGTTAGCGGCCGTTGGGAGCCGTTAGGGGGGCGGCCAGGCGAAGCAGGCGGCGCTCCCAAAGGCGCTTTGAGCTGCCTGTTTTGCTCCGCAGGTGTGAGGTAGCTGCCGTTCACTTGCTTGGAGGTCTGACCCTAAAGTCAGGAAATGGGTTTGGATATTTTAAATAATTTGGTACAGAATGGTTCATTCTGTATTTCCCTAGTCAAGTGTGGTATTCCAATTTTATTTATTATCATCTTTTTCCACATTTCAGGTTTTTATAAGCAGTTGCCTGCCATAAAATTACAGAGTATAAATGAGTAACTTAAGCTTAACTATCAGCTTAGGTCAATATTTTTGTTTAGTACAAACCTTCATTGAATTTGATTTAAACATTTAAAATGTGCTATAGAATTATGCAAACTATCAAAAGAGCTCTTTATGTGATACTACAGCTCTCCTAGAAGGTATAATTCTTATTGCCTTGTAGTTTTGTCACCCCATGTTAGACCGAATGCCCTGAAATAATGTGTTTTCCTCACAGCTGCCCAGAAAAAGGTGAAGTTCCTTGTTGGGAAGAAAGAAGCTGGAGCATGGACTGGTCTTCACCTAGGCACAAGGTATTGTTTGGAGAGGGACAAAAATACAGGGCCAATAGTGATATAGGTGAAAAGAAACCTTATTTGAATCCCACCCTTTATGATCTGCACCAGTGTCCTAGCTCTGCTTCATACTGCAGTTTAGCAGGGAGCAATGTTAGAGCAAGCCCAGCATACAGCTATAGGGTCTTGAATGCGTACTGGCGTTGGGTAAAATGTGATGCTGTTAATAGCCCTATTAATGTCTTTCTGCACCACAGATCCTAATATTTACCAAGCACAATACAGAAACAGCCTAGACTGGTAATTATCTGAGCTGTCTGCATGACCCTACTTAAGATGTATTGGTATTGCAATGTGATACAGCTAACAGCAGAGTAATTAAAACATTCCATTTTCCACTGCCAAGTGACACAATTCACTGTTAAGATTTTGAATAAGTTGTATTGTTTGAAGAATAAAATACAAATTACATTTAATTAACCAACCGATAAATGGATTTACTTAAACTCATAAAAAACATGTTCCAGAAAAAGCGGATCTTATCTGAAAGGATAAATGTGAATTATAACTGAAGTTCACTGCTTCAAGTTGAGAACTCCCTTACGCTTAGGAAATCTGCCCATTTTTTTCTAGGAAAATACTATAATAATCTTATTCAGTAGAATATAATTTTATAGCTTCTTATAGGTGAAAGTTAATCTTGCAAACATCTGAAAATTCAGTCTTCAACAGGCACATAGTATGCTGATTTTTCTAGCACAAAAAAAGGGAGGTTTCAGACATTGAGTGAAAATATAGAAGTAGTAAATAAGGTGAATTTGTTGAAAGGAAAATAGTTTTAAAAATCACATACAGAATCGAAAGATATTCTGCATTTTTGTTTCACAAAAGACCATAAATTTACTTTGTTGCCTGGCTGGTGAGTAAATTACAGTATTTTCCCCCATGACTTGCTCATTTTTTAAGCTTCCCGGAAATAAGTCTTTCACAAGTATTTTCTGGACTATCTGGTATTGATTTTTTAGCACAAATGGATGACTCCTCACTAGGCTGAGCAAAAGAAACAGGCATGCCACTTTTTTTTTTTTTCAGATATTTCTAGCTCTGCGTGTGGTGAGACTGCTGGCCAGAGGCAAACAAGAGAATCGGAAACACAATACGCAATATAGGTAATGAGCCAATTGGCATCTTATTGAGGTATCTGCATCAGAGATCACATCTGAAGGGGCTTCATGGACCCTTTTTCCTCTTTGTTCTGACTACTTCTTAGAGTTGGCAGTCAGGGCAAAGCAGGTAAGGGAGAGCTGATGGGGCAAAACATTAGTCAGAAAGGGAAAACTGAAGAAAAGCAGCAAGTTAGGATACAAACTGGAGTTACAGAAAGCAGCAGTAATAAAATGGATATCAGGAGTAGCAGTTTGTTGAACTCAAAAAGGAGAAAAATGTAGGTTTTAGAGAAGCGTATTGGTCTCTCTCTACTAAGCTGATGCATTTTCCTTAATGAAAATACAGAGAGGGATAACAATGGAAAATTAGAGGACTCCAATAAATGCAACTTCCAGTCAGGGAATTGGGCAGGAAATGGGTGTTGTCAAGGCTGAGAATGGGAAATGTAACAGATGAGAGAGTTGAGGCTTTGTTTTTCAATATGAATTGTTCAGCAATAGGAGTAGCTGCCTCTGTTGCTCTTACCTAAAAGGGGGAAAACTTCACGACTTGGAACCATCAGGCATTTTATTGGTCAGTATTCTGAGGACAGTAACCATAGTTCTGACCTATAGCCAATATAAGAAAAGGCTATCAGTTCAGCTAAAAGTTTATTTGACCCAGTGTAAAATTCCCCTGAATTGGTTATTTTCTTGGCATATGGATTGCCCAGTATAAATATGACTATGGTAAGAAAAATGGAAAAAGCAAATAGTCTCATGATCAGGGGCAAGCATTTCTAAGTGAAGTAATTCAGAATTCCTCACACTACAGATATTCCCTATGTATTTCAGCTGACAGTAGTGTCCTCCTGAGTCACATGCTGTTTGCATAGTCGATCTGCAAGTTAGACCTGCTCAGACAGTAGCATGTGCAGTTTGTGTGTTTTATTTCACCAAGATACTTTCTAAGTTTTACAGGTGTGAATCAGCATTCACACATTCACTTGATTTTTTTTCCTCATTCTTGACCCAGTTCAAGTTTGTATATATGTCTGCCTTGCCTGTGTAATGTGGAAAACTATTACAAGCCAATTAGCCTGCAATGACTGGTGATTATTTTTTTTGTTTGTGTCTCAATATATGTGGGATTGGGATATGGCCTCTGTATGATCTTTGCATTGAAGCTTTATTTAATTACATGCACATACTGCCTGATAAGACAGTTCTTATTAATAACATAATTTCTACAGTGTCTTTGGTAATTTTAAGTGTTCTTGAGTGAGGGCCGAAAGACTAGTCCTTAGTCAGCATTTTATTGCAGTATATATTACTAACAGATGAAACTGTGTGAGGACTTTTTTTTTTAACTGTAGATAAAACGTACATGCGGAGGGCATTTGGACCGGCACACACTGCTTAAACCTTGAAAATATTTCCAAGCCATATAAAAATAAGACCAACAGATTTTTTTGTTAAAGAGACTTGCTTGAATTGGAAAGGCTTAAAATAAATGATCATATGATTAAAAAAAGCAAGGATTGCCTGCTATTTGTTGTAGCCCCTATTTCTGTCCCGCCCCTGCAGCCAGAGGAGCAGCTGTTCATTGCTGACATTCTCACTGCCAGGCATTCCAGCTCCCTGAGGTCATGGGCTACAAGCATACGGGCCTTTGCTTTAATTCTTTCAGCGTATCCTTCCGCATGGATAGCGCGAGGGGAACGCCTCCAGGAACAGAAATTAAATGCACACACACAGAGCCACGCAGCGACGTGCGGTTAGAAAATATTCCAGAGAAGGTATTTTGCGCTCATGCAGCGCAGCATCGCATGAGAGGGGCTGCCTCAGGAGCTGCCTGGCACAGACTTCTTTTGCTGTAGTATTTTCTTCCACCCCTAGCTCTTCGCCGAGTGGAATGATATCCAGAGCAAGTTTTTTGAGACAGGAAGTGAGGAATGTTTTCACTATGAGTGATCTGAGAGGAAGGTGGGTTAGCCGAGATAGCAGCTGCTTGGTGCAAGAGGAGCACAATAAGTCAGTTTGCAAAGAATACAGATGAGATGGCTCCAGAACAACTCACGACGTGCTGTAGGAGTTTCTCAGCTACACGTATGTGAAAGGAGACTTGGAGTCTTTGGATCGCTGCAAAAGGTAATGAAAAAACAGCAAGCACCGTGTTAGAAACATAAGTAAATAGTGGGTGATCTTTTCTGATGTGTACTTTAAGGTTGAAGAGTTCCAAGCATGTATTGTTTGAAAGGTAAAGGCTGTAGATCTGCTTGCATCTTTCTTTCTGGATATAGGGGAGGTTAAGTATGTGCACTTGCTGCTCTCTTTTAGTCCAAGAGTCAAGTCAAATATTAACTGGTAAAACAAGAGGAGGGTGGGGTGTTCTGATTTTGAGGCTTTTCAAATATCTCTGAAAAAAATATGTATTTGAAGCCTTTGAAATAATAGGGACTCTATTTCCCTTTCATGTGATGCAATTTATTTTGCAGGATGTCATTCGTGCAAATGACATTTAAAATCCTTGTAGAGTAAAATATTAATTATTGAGAGGAAAGTGAGAGGCGGAGGAACAGAAGGAAGGTATCACGGGCTCAGTAATTGAGTCATAGCCATGTTGCGGAACTTCTAATATAACATTTTTTAATGTACATGTTTATATTGAAATATAAATGCACAAAGCTTGGCCACTTTGTGCTCAAGTGAGGACATTTTTAGCTATTGGATGAAAATCCCTGTCCAGCTAAATAAGGCTTGTTATTGAAGAATCAGTCAATATGTAACTCCTGGCAATTCCGTATGGTTCCCTTTTGCTGAAGTAGCTTTGCAGCAGTTTAGATGTGCATTATTTTAAATGAGTATACAAGCCAAACGTGAAAGCAGCTCACACTGCAGAATGACAGCAGCTAAATAAAAGCAACACTGCACCGTTTGTAAAAACTATGCAGGACTAGCTATAAAAGTCTTTGATACCTCCCTGTTATTCTCCAAACTTTGGTTTACAATATTAATAAGGAAAAGTACTTCATACTTGTACTGAGTTAAAACAAAATTGTTTGGGACAATCAGCAGAGCAAGATATGCAAGCGATAGAACCTAACCTTTGAAAATTGTGTTTTAAACTTCCTTCCTATGTCTGCTTCTGTATCTGTGTGTGTAGACAAGCCAGAAAGATTCGAGATTGTCAGATGTCAGCGTTAGATCACCTATGAATTTCACCTGGCAGGTCAGCCTCCATTAGTGAATTTTTTCCATGCTTTTTGAATACTTTTTCAAGGGTCTCATGGGGACCAGAGAGTATGAAAGATGTACATGTTGAATATTCTACAGAAAGAGATTGAAACCAGTGCAATGCTTCTGACTGCAGTTTTCAACTTGTTTTCCCTCATAACTGTAGTAACAAAGGAGAAAAAAGGCACAATTGTGCACAGAACATGTTGGAAAACAGGCCTGGGGAAGTGAGCTAAGGTCAGTCAGCCAAAAGTTTCCCTGCCAGGAATAAACCTGGTGCAAGACTGTGCTGGGAGTGGGCAGGAAACTGTCTGTGGAGCATTCCCTGCATGCTGCTCTTTGGGGGTAGGATTTGGAGGCTCAGTGTGCAAAGTAATAAAAAAGGAGGGCCCGCATAGCCCTATTTTTTTTTTTTTCAAAGAAAACTGTTGCTATCAGTTGTTATTTATTCTGCAGCTGCACTCAGAGAAAATCCGGGTGTTTAAATGGGATGTTTTTTTTTCCCTTCTGATTCAAACTGTATTAATTAATAAATAAGATAAATAAGATTTGGGATGCAATCTGGTGGGGGAAGGGGAAAGTGAGATGGCAGAAGGGCAGAACTGCTTCCAGATTATGGGAACATGGACATGAAATGTGCTTATGGCTGCACTTTAAACAGGCTTGCAAAGATGTCCCCAAGGAGAAATGCCAGTCGGCCTCCTCTTCCTCCTGGTTAGACCTTAAGCTTCTTTGTGCTTCTCTCTATTCCTTACCATTATGCTTAAAAGAAAGCCCCATGCAGCCAAGCAGGAAAATTCAGTCCAAAGGGTTTCCTTGTGTTTATGGTATTAATTTTTAGATATGTGTACAAATGGTGGGACAATTTTTTTATGTGTCTATGATGAAAAGACTGGAAACAGGTGTGCTAGAAATAATAGCCCCTCTGGTTTTCATGCCTTCCCCACAGATAAATGAATATATGAATGCCCTTCCTATCTGGAAGTCTCTTCAGAAATCCATTTATGCTTTTTAAAAATGGGCTTCTAGTGCACACCAGCATTAGAAAAATAAAATGAAAATAAAAAAGAGGGTTTAGCTGGGCAGCGGTGCTGCCACTAGAGGTGCCGAGTGGCAGCACTAGGGCTGCAAATGGGAACGGAGTCGGCAAGGGGTTTGCACATGGGCTTCTGTCCCGCATGCCCTCCCTTGGTGCCAGCAGCCAAAATTCATCAAGAGGTGGAACAGGGCATTTCTAAAACCAGGGAGTGAGTGGCAAGAAAAGCCTAGGAATGTGGGGGAAGAAGGGCTATATCTGTGTGTCAGAGAGCTGCCGGGAGAGGAGGGGTGAAGTGTTTGCAGAAGGTGGGGAGTTGGTGGCTACCCTCGGAATAAACACACTTCTCAGGGAAAAGTTAGGAAAAGAAAGTTCTGGTCATCAGATTGCTGGTGGGGGCAATACTGTACAAAACGTTGTAAAGCTGCTTAGCACAGGGAATGAATTAGCTTCAATACATGAAAAATTAAAGGAATCGGGTTTTAATTGACTGATAGGAAACAGTTAAGATGTGTCTCTTCCTGCTTCTGATCCTCTCTCTTTCTCTCTCTCTCTTTTTTTTTTTCTTTAATCTTCTGTAAGGCTTGAGCTTGTATTTAATCCAACATATAGTGGCTGAGATTGCACACTGAGCTGGAAATAATGCTGGGTTGCTACTTCTGCTCTTAAATGAAATAGTTTTGCTTGCAAATGCATGGGTTTTCTAGAGGTCTTTCATTTAAATAATGATTCAATTTAGAATTTTCTTATTTTAAGGCACTTCAGTTATATTTGATTAAGGTCTGTTGACTTACTGAAGAATAAAATTAACCTGCCGAAGACTGGTGGTGTCTGTGGAAAAACCAGAAACTCTGGTACGGATTTTACTATTTGAATGTATAACAGCTCAGTGTTTTGGAGAAGCAGACTGTTTAGATTTAGAAAAAAATATGGCTGTTGATATGCAGTTTTCCCATGCTTCCACTACCCCTTCAGTTAGATTGTTTCTGATTCTTGCATGTTCTCTTTTACTCCATGCTAGATTTGCAGTGGATGCCCCTTCTACTTCTCTCCTGGTGGAAAACTCGCTCGTGTTTAATGGATACTGCTGCTGCTGGTTGATCTTTGGAGACTCCACAGCTGCTTATTTTTGAGAGGAGGCGGCTACTTGCCCCTCCTCATCCTGCTAGTGGTGGTACCTTTTTATCACTAACTATTCCTGTGGAAAAAGAAGATGCCTCTGCCTTTTGGGTTAAAGTTGAAACGAACTCGACGTTATACGGTATCCAGCAAGAGCTGCTTGGTGGCTCGTATCCAGCTCCTCAACAATGAATTTGTGGAGTTCACGCTGTCAGTGGAAAGCACGGGCCAGGAAAGTCTGGAAGCTGTGGCTCAGAGGCTGGAATTGCGGGAGGTAAGTGAGCTGTTGGAGGCAGCACGACCTCGTCTCTGCCATTAGATTCCACATCTGGTGAATTCTTATCACTTGGGGCAATATTTGCTGGAGCGGCTCCCTGGTGTGTCACTTGGGTCTTTGTGTTCTGGTTGGAGGGGCACTTGGATTCCAAAACAGCCACAGAACTTATGTTGCAGAGTTAGGGAATACCTAATGGAATGACATGTGAGAAGTGCCAGTGAAAACAAGCCTAATATGACAACCAAAGCAACATCTATGGTCATTTGGAAACCTGACAATGCTGTAAATGCTTTAATGTCAAAAAGAAAAGGCTGTTTTCTGACTCAAACAACACAGATTAAGAGTTACTTGGAGATTTGATGTTACTTTTAACTTACGATATATTCATTTTTTCTTCAGAAAAGTATTCTGCATTAAGAAAGTGTTATTTGTATGTATATATTTTTGATGGATTAATGCTGAGAAAAGAATCTAAAGCATGAAGTGTGACACATGTACCATTTACCAACTACTTGCTTTCCATGTTCAGATACCACAAATCTGCAGGGAGCATCTTTGAGCAAGCACTTAAGTCATGGCTGGTCTCTTGTAGATGCATGATTTGTACTAGCTGCTTCTCTATAATTTCTCCCACCACCTCTCAAAAAAAGACATTTTGCAGGATTTCTTTGCATTTCTTCTGAATTCCTTAGAATTTTTCTCTTTTCCCACATATTGGGCATTTAATTCACTCTCCTCTCTTAGATGAGTTAGTTCTGACATGTTGAACTGTGAAATGTTAAAGAATTCTATATAGATTACCAAAATATGAGCAAACATTGCTGTTTTGAAATTTTGTTGACTACAGAGGTGGATTTGGTTACAGTGAATGCTCTTTATCCTGTGTAAACTGTCATTTCCTACTAGAGTTTCTAACACTAATTCACTGTGTAGTCATTCAACTGTTTGTGACAGCATTTACAGGTTTGGGGACACATCTGAGAGTGGAAACTGTTAATAAAAGAATAGATTGTCTAGAATTATATGTGTGAAAAAGATACTTTTGTGCTATTATATGGTGTACCACACAATGATGTTTTAAATACAAGAATCAAATACAGGGTGAAAATCCAAATATTAGATGACCAAACCAGAAGAGGGCTTATAGGGAAATAATGTTTAGTTAATAACTTTGATTTTTAGAACTGTTATATCTTCATTGTCAACTGCTTACAGCCTTGCTCAAATTTGAGCAAACAAATTGATGGCCCAGTCCTGCAACCATTTTGGAAGAATGCAATTTTATAGAGCCAGTATGACTTGATCCTTTTTTGTTCTTTCTAGCAAAGCAAGCTAGAATTATTCTCATGGCCTTAACATATACTTTATATCAATACACATCTGATATCATGTATTTATATTTCAGCTGTTGTGTTCAAATGGAGTTTGTCAATTTAG
Organism: Crypturellus tataupa; assembly: GCA_034781795.1. NCBI lineage: Eukaryota > Metazoa > Chordata > Aves > Tinamiformes > Tinamidae > Crypturellus > Crypturellus tataupa. The sequence continues at coordinate 8,873,269 of JAWLRI010000448.1, forward strand.
TCTACCCACTTTCAGACGTCAGTGGTAAGTCAGCCGTAGATGAAGAACTAAATTTATTTGACCTACAGAAGTCAAAGGCTCCATCTTCCTGAATGATGACCTATAACTCTTCATCATATTTTTCTTTGGAGCTTTGTTTCTAAAATCTTTTAATTTCCTTTTTGTTTCTTTTTTCTTTTTTAAAATAATTTCTTCAATTAGGAGTCATATATCAGAGTGAGGGAGTTGACAGTATGCTATTGAACTTTGAGCAGATTCCTTCAGTCATGCATTCTTGTGTGGATTATTTTGGCAGGAAAAAGTGTTGCAATAAAAGGGAATGGAAAGTAGGGATATAAATCACTTTCCAGAGCTTGCCTTCAGAAAATGTTGTTTTGCCTTTAAATAGTCATTTTTTGCCAAGCAGATACTGGATCATTCCTGACTGCTTGCTGAGCACAAAGTTTTCAGGGAGAAAAATGTGCTCAGTGTGTTGCTTAAATCTGCCAACAGCAACATTATGCTGAATACTTTCTGCAGATGCTACACTAAGCACACTGAAACTACATGCATTTGGGCTGAAAGTGTTAAACACTGAGATTTAGGTCTCTTACGAAAACTGAAGCATCCATTTTGAATATGGGTATATGGGATATGCAGTTATGAAATTTGGGTCACATATAGCTTCAGGAAAGTTTATTGCAGAAGGTATAAACTGAATCTCTACTTTTGTAGAATGTTTAGACATAAACGGTAACATTTGTAAATGTTGGTTTCTGTGTTGAAGGGTGTAATTTCTGAATTAGCGATGCAATGGCTTATTAATGTTGTGAAGTCTTTTATGGTAGTTGTTGCAACAGATTTTACTTTGTTAAAAGAACAGTCTTTGAGTTTTGACCAGAAGAAAGTAGTTTTTATTTTGTTTTTCCAGATTTCCAAGTTGCATTGTATATGAATAGGGATTAATGAGTTAGGAAGAGTGTGTTGGCAACTTAATTTTATTACTAAATGGTAAGTTTTCTAAAAAAAAGATAAAAGGTAAAATGAATACATTAAAACAAGAATATGTTCTGGTATTCCCAGAATGTGACTCATCAGCAATGGGAATGTGATACAGTTCCCTTAAGCTGAGAAACTGGGGAAAGAAGCCAAGGTAGGGAGAGAACATAAGTTATTTACCCTTTGTAGAACAGCCTGTCTTTTATCCTGTGAGTGATGTATATGTGTGTGTGTGATTAACTTGATTTATGGGAAAAGCTATCTTTATTGCCAAAGTAGTATGTTGTGGTATTGCAAGTTTGGAAAAAATGCTGAGAGCTGTGGTTGTTAAGCTGCTTGGAGAAAGGGTGTGATACTCTGCACATCTTGCATCTAGGGTATCATGATACAAATTAGATACTTGAAAATACAAAAATGTTCTAAATGTTACCACTGCTAGATATTTTATTTCTCTTTTCTTACATTGCTCCTTTACCCGAGTGAAGGTGCAAATTTTGCTTCTGTTTTGTACAAGCAGAGTCTGACTTCAGGTGTGTAGTAAAGAGTTGGCTCCAACTGCAACAGTTGATGGTGTCCAAAGAGTGGAAAGTTCTGTGAAGAGGGTCAGTATGGTGCATATGTGTTTACATGTTTGTTTTGGATGTCAGCACAAAAGAAAGGATCAAGGTTATCCAGGAGCTGTGCATCAGAAATACTTGAACTGTTCTGTAAAAATTTCCCCTGAAATCTAAAGGAAGAGTTTTTCCGTGGAGGAAAAGCAATAAAATTCAGTGTAGTGGCTTGGTAAATGTGTGTTTATATGGGTAAGGAGTGTTTTAAAATACAAAAGAAAAAGAAAAAAAAGTATCTCCATTGGTAAGCACCTTGACTGACTAATAAAAGTTGGGTCAAGTAATGTCAGAGGAGTAACTAAAATATTATGTTTATGCTTTCTATCAGATATAGACTTGGTTAATGCATAGAGAAATAACAGAGGAAATAGAGCTGAGAGTAGAACTGTTATGGCTGCCTCTCTAAACCTAATTTTGCTTAAAATCAGGAGAGAAGAAGTTTATAGTTTATCAGGAGGTATATAAAAAGCCAAACCTTCAAAATGTTTCTTATTCATTTAAAAGCTACTACTTTTCCAGGAAAAAAAAGAAATACCATCTAAAACATACATTAATTACAAATGTGTTGTTATAGCAATTTAGGAGCCAGAATTTTAGAGAGCTAAAAATTAGGCAGCTAATTAAAAATTAGCTGCCTTAAATGCAATTATTGAGTTTCTTCCTTGTTTGAAGAGGGGAAAAAAAAGTCGAGTACAAGTCTTGTGCTCATTGTGCTTGTTTACTACATCGAGCTGCACAAAATGGATTAAGATTTTTCTGTGAAAGCATTAGTGGTAGTTAGGAAACCTTGAGCTCAAGTTCTTTCTTTTTGTTAAGTTAGGTCAGATTGTGAAAATAGCATTTAGCTATTTTTTTAATGTCACAATGTTTATATATTGCTGTGAAGTTTTATACTAATGTTAATAATAATATAAAACAGAATTTCTTTAATTTTAAAGCAAATACTTTTTTTGTTTGTTTGCTGAGTATTTTTAGTCTTCTTTGAATGATTTTGCTTTTTGTAGTTGCAAAGCAGTCAGAGAATTTCAGATTCTGGGGAATGGGAATGTGGCACTTCCTTCAATATCATTTCTATGTAAGATGAGAGTCAAAGGGAGATCTGTGAGTCCATCCTTCTTGCAGCATAGGACAGTGGTGGGAAAAAATAACACAGCTTAGAGAAAAAGCAGTACACCTTCTGGACATGCTGAATGATAGCTGAGCTGATTTTGCAAGATGTCAAAAAGTGGGATATAATGTTTTGGTGAGTTATGTGCAGTGTATGCACTATGAGGAGTAGCTCCAAATCCACCTTGCTTGTGAGAAGAAAAAGGTTTAGCCAAGTCATTTGAAAGTCTTATGGCTTGGTTTGTTCCTAAGTACTCATAAAAAAAAAAAGAAAAAAACTATCTGAGTGCATTTCTGTGTGAGCTGGTTATTTTAAATTATTTTATGGCTGTTAATTCCTCATCTCACCCCCTAGAATCGTGATTCTTCCGGTTTCTGTATCCTTGAGGCAAATAGCAGATTACATTATTCAGAAGGCACCAAATTAACATTTGAAAAACAATATTCTTTTCCAATCTATTTGTAAGCTATTAGGCATTTGGTATTTTTTTAATTTAGGATATGAAGATTAGCTGGGAAATAGATAAGCATGTTTGTAATTCATAAACTTGGAATACTGTTATATCTAAAGGGAAAGTATAATAAATTCTGTTTTACCTCCCACCCCAAAACAGTGGTGGAGTGTGGTTTTTTTCCTAGTCTGGGGATCTATAGAGATTGATTTTAAAAAAATAGCAGTGTTAATATTTCCTTCCTGTCCAGGGAACACAGTTTTTCTTGATACTTTATATTCTAGAAAAATGTAAGTCCATTTCAGGGATCGTAACGGGTGCTATTAAATCAATGTGTGAGATTGTGCACTTGATACCTGATATGTACCTTTGTCCTTTGAATTTCTTTTCTAGATAGGAGAATTTGTGTCTAGAATAGACCTTGTGATACTGTGGAAAACATATTTTTATTGTGCTAATTAGAATGCTTGAACTCTATAAGTGGTGCTTAGTTTAATGCCAAAATATACTTACTCTGGGGATGAGTCTGGTCCACACTAAGGGAACTTAAAATATAATAAAATAAGGAGAGAGAGAAAAAAAGACAGCTAATTATAGCTAATTAATAGAAGCAGATTAGTACAGTGAAGGAGAACAATGTTATTGATTTCCACTGCAAATTATAAATGAAGTGAATAGCAGTATGTGGTCAATAAATGTAGAAACTGACAAGAAATTTAAGATTTAAAGTTCACAGTGAACCCATAATTAGAAAAAATATATATTATTTTATTTGTGTCCAAGACATTTTCAGTATGATGTTTCCCTTTGTCACCTCCCATTCTGTAATGGTGGGGAATACACAACAGCTTGAGGCAGAAGGGGCCTCTGGAGCTAATCTGGTTGCAGCACGTGTGTGGTGCAGAGGAGGCGCAGCCTGAGGGAGGTGGCACAGGGATTGCCCAGTCAAGTTTTGAGCATCTCCAAGGATGGAGATTGTACAACTTCTCTTAGCTACCTGCCCTGTTCTTAGGCTAGCCACATTGTGAATTATTTTTCCTGACCTGCTTGGAATCTCCCATGTTGCAAGTTGTCCCCACTGCTTCCCATCCCTGCAACATGCACTTCCAAGAAGAGTCTCTCTCCGTCCTCTCCATACCCTGCCTGGAGGGCATGGATTACCACAGTAAGATACCACCTTTGTCCCTTCTTAAGACCAAGGATTTCTTAAGACAGAAGAATTCTCTGTCTGCCATTCTGTTTTCCCTGTACATCATTTGAAAATATACAATAAATAATCTCCTTCAGTAAGGTAAGTTTGTGGCACTCATACTGAACTGCTCTGAGGAAGTGACATAACGGCTGAGAGTGGGGGGCAACATCTTTGCCTTCCCGCAGCACTCGTGATACTGTGGCGACCTGCTGTTATTTCTGCTTTCTTGACAGCTCCTGAAGGCTCATGCAAAATATTTATTATTTCTTCCTGTAATGGCAAAGAAGCTGGGTAGAAAGTAGTTGTGCCGAAGTTATAAGCTCCTTTTATTTATATTTGAATTTCTTCATACGGGTTAGGTGGTGAATAAGTCACTAAAACAAACAAACCTCAAAATAGTGTTAATCTTAACAGCTTAACATATTTTAAGAGTTGTATCATGACTTTTTTTTTAAATTGGGTAGTGTCCTGTACTGCTAATAATAAAAATGTTTTAGCAATGAATAAAAATGGATTGTTTTAATCAGTGTGCATATTCCAGGATGCATAAGCTGCTCTAAAACTCACATGATCAAATTCTGCCCTTGAAGTCAAGAGAAAGGTTTATATACAAGTTAGAAGACAGGCTTTGATCCATACTATTTTGTTTGGCTTTTATTTATGATGATTGATATTGGAAGAATTTGTGAGGGAACATACCAAGTCAGAAAAACCTTCTTTAAGGTGTTCTGAATTGCAGATAATATTTTAAAAGGTGGAAATATTTTTATTAATCTATAGTGCCGATAACAACTCAGTGCTGCGCTTAGATAAGAAAAAGTGATCTGTGTGTTAAAAAAACTGAACAGCGTGTGTGATCATCCCTTAAAAACAGGTTACATGTTCAGTTTAGATATAAGGGTATAGAGTCAGAGTTTGCTTTAGACAGTTTGCAACGCTGGCGGTCTAGCTATGTTCTCTCTTTTATGTTAGAAACCTCTAGATTTTTGAGGTTTAAGTAGATTTCCCTGAACTTGCAGATATAAGTTATTCAAATGGATCATTAGAGATTTCTCCATCCATGTGTGGTTGGTTCCAAAACTTTCTGCATGATATTTTTATAGTAATCTTTCCATTCCAATAGCATCTTTCTATGGTTCTGTAGCTGCTACCATCAGCTTTCAGGAGCCCAGCTTGGTCTCTGTTGCAGGTTGTTCGTGGAGCCTGGGGCTGATGTAGTTGACTTGTTGTGCAGGTGGGCTAGGCAAGCACAGTGAGAAGAGTACCTTTTTATCTGCAAGCATTCCTTTCCTCAGGTAGTGGGAAGGATGGATTGAAGTGGATAATTGGTATCTTTCACCTTTTGGCAGTGTATGATGTTGGAATTAATGTAATAATTCTTAATGGATTTTTTTGCTCTACTGTTGTAAATTTTAACATTTTAACGAATGCTATGATACTGTCTTTTCAGTATCTTTGAAGATGATGGAGGATACAGATTCTATATGTTATAGTTGGGGGCTGAAATAAAAGCACTGTAAAGATAATTTTTTAAGAATTCTTCTAAACAATGAGAAAACAAAAATAATTTAAAAATGTGTTGATACTTACTAGAAAAGGGCTAAGAAGTATATTTTACCAGTAGATTTCAGAAGTATTTGCTAAATGTCAAAGGAATATTAAACCTTAGAACTGGCTTTCATTTCTGCTGGAGAAGATGCATTTTTGGAATATGTACTATTCTGAATTTAGTGCTAGATTTTGGCTTTTGTGTCCCTAATATCTGAATGGTTCCTGCTGGTACAGAGAATTGACCTTGAAGTCTAGGATGCAACATAACGGCCAAGCTGTGGTTATCATACATGCACAGTCTAGTCAATCTATCCCAGCTATCAGGAATGAAATGAATCACCTGAAGATGGACCTTCCACACATTTAGACTATAAACTGAGAAGATAGGTATGTGTGAATTTTCAGACATTTGTAATAGCCTATTTTCACAGGATTGGAAAGTACTAAATATCCTTTTCCAATCACCAACACTTGCTTCCCAATGGATTTTAAGTCTGTATGGCAAAGTCAGAACTTCCGAGTATGACAATAGGAAATATTTTATGTGGTAGAGAGACAGTTAACATTTTCCCAATCCAATTCACAAACATTACTGAAGTTAAAAAATCATGATAAAGATCATTTCTTCTTATAAGCCTTCATCCTTGATATCTTTGAATATCAAGGAAAATATCCTTGATACTTTCTATAAATTAAAAATATCTGAAAATATAATTATATAAAGAAAAGTGTTGGACTAAAGTTTTGGCATTTCTACTACCTATAATAGCAAGTGCTTAGAGAATTTCCATATAAATGGCTGCACACATAATTAGTGCTTCATAATATTCCTTTATCTCCTTCTCCAAATTTAAAATATTTTAAGTATGATTTCTCATTTTGCAGTGATAATGAAATTAATATTTTCCAGTCTAACTCTATTTGACAGATGAGAACTGAATAGAGAAAGTGCGTCAAGAGCCAGCTTTAATCAGTTTAAACCCAGTGGAGAAATTTAATTGAATGAGTGCTCTCATTCATGTATGGTATGGTTTTAGAGCTGCATCATGACCATAGAAAAAAACTATGGACTTCTAAAGTTGTGCAGGCCAACCTCATTCTTAAAGTGGGTAAAGTTGTTTAATCAAAGTTAGATCATGTTGCTTAGGATTTTATTCAAGTCAAATTTTGCAAGTCTTCAGGGATGGGTATCTGCCAGCCTTGTAGGGCTTATCTGTCCTTAATGCTGTCACTTATTTTTGTTTCCTCTTTCTGTCTAGTCAGAGTATCTTGTGATGCAATTTTTGTCCAACATGTCTCCCAAGAGTCTGCCTCTATGTTCTGTATAACCCAGTGTTAAGCAGTAGAAAGTTCTGTTAGATTCCCATCCTCAGTTTACTCTTCTTCAGACCTAACAAAGGCTGCTTGAATTTATTTTGTCACTGATGTACCTATAGAAGTCTTCTTGCTACCCTTCTCATCCCTTGCTAGGTTCAGTTCCAGCTGAGGTTTGGCTTGCTGCTGGCTTCATGTGCCTGGGATTTGCTTTGTTCTCTGTCCCTGTGTGCACCTCCTTTTTGTGTTTTTGCTATTCTAGACTTGCCTGTTCACATCAGCTAGCTTGCTGCTGGGCCTGCTCGTTTTCTTCCTCAATGAGATGAATCATGCTTGTTCTTTGTGAGTTTGTGATTGGTTGACTAGCTCTCCTGCTCTCCTTTAGCATGAAGGACCATGAAATCCTGCCCGTGAGTCTCTCAGCCAAACCATGGTCCACTCTGCTACAGTCCAGGGTCTTTATTTTACTTGCCAGCTCAGTTCATGTTTTCCTACCATGGAACATAAATGCTTGCTGCTAATATCTGTGGGTTGTCCCACCAGGACATGGATTACTTACCTGGAAGTAATATCTGGTTTTGTTATTAAAATAGATTTAATATTGGTTTCCAGTTCTTTGAATTTTCAATCTAAAATCCTAATACCTTAAATAGTGTTTTAACACTTCTGTTTCTAGGTAGCAAGACTTCCATACAATGTATTTTCTCTATTTTTTGTAATTATTATCATTGAATGTCTTTTTCAGATTACTTACTTCAGTCTGTGGTATTACAATAAGCAGAATCAGCGCAGATGGGTAGATTTGGACAAGCCTCTGAAAAAGCAACTGGATAAATATGCCTTGGAGCCAACTGTATATTTTGGGGTAGTGTTCTATGTGCCTACTGTTTCTCAGCTTCAGCAGGAGATTACCAGGTAAACTATACACACTTGTATATAATTTTGGTTTTGCCATTCTAAGATGTATAGTTTACTTCAAAACTGTCTGCTTCTCCTGCCCTAGCTGTATAGAAAAGGAAATTACTCCTTTAGGCAGAAGTTATGTTTAAGCTGTGTGTTTCTTTCCCTTTTGACTATTTGGAATATACAATAAACCAAGCAATGAATAGATTCTCTTTTCTTAGGAATCTGTTCAAACCTGTTCTCAGTAATGTTTTAGATACATTTGCATGATCAGACCTGTAATTATTATTTTAGCCCTTTTGTGTCATTTTGGAGGAGGGAGAGAAGATTCATATCTGACTTTCTGCAAATTAGTGATTTATCCATCTAGCAGAGATCACTTGTGGATTTTATGGAAATATACTTTTATTTCTTTTGTTTCCAGTACTTCCTGTTTCTTACTGAGCACTTAGGCAGACTACTGGCTAAGTGTCACGGTGATTTTTATTTTTCACTGGATATTGAAGAAGGATGGTAGCTTTGATGTCATTCATCTACTTGCACTGTTGCTTTGGGAATCTGGTGGTGCCAACTGTGGAGAAAAAGCTAAACTGAGCATCCACACTAGTCACTTATTCTTATATAACCCTTAAAAACTCATTGGCTTCTTCTAATGTCTTATCTTTTATAGTTGTAGATTTCATTATTATGTAATTATGATTTTATTATTAAGAAAAGACAGAAAGTGTAATTGGATTATGAATGTTTGCTATTTCAGAAATATCTTCTTATGCCAATTAGCCCATTTAAGGTGGTAACTTCAGATTGGCCTTGCTTCAAGAGGAGAGCTGGACTGTTACACGCCGTCCCCCCAAGCTCTCTCCTTTCCTAAATTATTCTGTGATTATGTGGCATTGTCTTTATAGATTCCAGAGCTAAAATACCTTAAGAAATACCATTCCTGTTTACTTTGGTATGAAAGGTTTTGGTAGAGATATGCCTCTTGTAGGTGCTGGTGCTGTAATGCATTGCTCAATGCCTGGTACCTTTAGTTTTTGATTTACAAAGTCTGGATTAGTTTAAGGTAAATCTATGGATTTTTTTTTTTTTCATCCATTCTCAGTATAAAAGAGTATGTCTTAAACATACTTCAGTAAATTAGGAAATGTAAGAGTTCTAGGCAAAAGAGACTACATTACATTATCATGAGGTAGCACCATGGTGTAGAATTCATGAAAACAGTGGTTGAAATTTTAGATAAATGAATTTGCTACTGTTAGCAATGTACAAGAGATGACTTAGAATAATGTCAGATGAAAGAAGAAATGTGATGCCTTGTAAGTAAGAACAGAATACTCAAAAATTGCAATGCAGAAATGAAAGTCATTAGTGTGCTTGTAGGGTTGTGCAAGGTAAGATTTATCAGAAGTAATGTAGCACTACAGCAGCACCAAACTGAATTTTGTAATGAGGAGTCAGTGAGGATATTAAGGAGAGAAGAGGGCAAAATAAAGAATTGAAGATAGATTATATTAATAGTATATTGGGTCAATAGAAATTGTGGACATTTTTTGTTTGAAGAAGTAGTAGGACTTGATTCTGACATAGTTATGCATAAGGTAAGGGAAGAGTTAAGCACGGCTCTGAAATCAGAGGCCTGAAGAATGGGGAACACCGCCTTCCATCCAGAGCAAGGAAAGATGAGAGGAATAGGACATGCAACCACTTTTGTCTGACCTTTCTTGAAATTAAGATGCTAGCATTAGCTTTTTTTTTTTTTTTTTTTTTTTTTTTCTGTATAGGTATCAGTATTATTTGCAGTTAAAGAAAGATATCTTGGAAGGGAACATTCCTTGCACACTGGAGCAAGCAATACATCTGGCTGGTTTAGCTGTTCAAGGTAAGTAAGGCAATTATGCCAAGTAGCTAATGTTGCAGATGAAAATTCAGTGGTATTCTAAAGTGCATATTTTCTATTTGTTCTAAAATAAGCACTTCTCTCCTTACTGTAATAAAAATGGCAAGACATAGTTGCATTCAAGTATGCACTATTTCTTTAGAACACCTTTTTCTTTCGAATTAGCAACCTTAGAAATACTGTCATAACAGAACTGAGAATTCAGCAGGTTATGAAAGACTTGTTCCTCAGAACAACATTACCCAGTATATGGGCTTGGCGTGCAGAGGGGTAGGTGGCCCAGAACTTGCTAGTACCCATGTGCAGTCCTCAGTGCCATACCTGGCTCCTAGTGCTTCTTTTGAGGAGATGAGTTTGAATTAGATATCTTAATTCCTTTGGAGCCAAGGGCTTAAAGTCCTCTTCTTAGAGCAGCAGACCTTTCATTTGTTGCTTCTATTAATGAAGACTTCTGACACAATAAGAAGACAAGATGGCATATTTTAATAAATAAGCAAATGCGATTGTAAAATAGTACATGTATCTCCATTTTCTCTCTCAAATATCCTAACACCAAAGATAAGTTAATTCACAAGGCTGTTAACCATTCCTGTGTTCAAATCTCTATTGAAGCTGCACTTCTATAATTTCCATCCATTATTTTTCGCTTGGAAGTCAAATGAGGTGAAATGTATAGAAAATCACCAGTCCTCAGTCTGTCTGATCATGTCCAGTACTTCCTGCTATTATGTTTGTTTGGTCTTAAATCTCACAAACTATTATTCTTAAAGACAACAATTTTGTTTTGTGTGTCTGGATGGCAGCAGCTTTGTTTTTGTGGTTTTGTGTTTATTGCTTCACTGTGAATGCCATTCCAATATAAATAACAGCAATTGTAAGGCTGCCAAAATCAAAAGGGACCTAAAATCATTTGCAGTACATACAACCTTAGCATTTTTTCTTTTTTATTTTCAATTAAATATCTATATGCAGCTGGTATTGTAATAAAGATCATTATCATTTTTAAAAGAATATACCTACTATCGTAACAAGATGAATTATATTAGTCCCTTTTTATATTACAGTATTTTTGTTTAATCCAAGCCAGGATTTAATAGTTTTCAACTGACAAGTCTTGCTTCAATATTTTCCTGTCTTTAGACAGTATAAATGTGTCTCTGCTAAATGAGTTGTTTATAGGAATCCTTCAATATAATCCTCTTCCCAGGTGGAAAATATTTATCCTTCAACTTTGCATTCCTCTTTCAGAGAACTATGTGTTTGTAACACAGTGAAAAAACAACTCAGAAAAAACACAGCTTTAAATTAATGCCCTTTGATTGAGGTATCTTATGACAGGTAGATTTTTTATTTTTTACAAATGAAGAAGTAGGGATGATTGTTTGCTCTTTTGAGTGAACTAATTACTTGTCTCTTCCCCACAAGACATATTTTACTGTAAATTCTGAACTAATTCAAAACACTTCTATCTGAAGTGCCATGTTAGTCTAGCGTGGCACAAGCCCTCCCTTTTAATCATGAGTAACATATAATAATTGTTAATGTTTAATAGAATTTGCTTCTTAAATGTGTCTTTTATAGTGATATCCAGACTACATAAATAGTATCTCTATACTTGAGGATTATGTTTATCTGCTTTGAAATACTTGTCCTGTACAAACTGTAGTCCCTGAAGATAGTTTCTCTTGTGAGACTGGTATATAATTTTTCTGGTTTAGAGTGTTTGATTTCTTCTCTTTGACAAGTTGACTATTTTTTTCCCTGGAAGCAAAGAGGTAATTTTTTGAGATTTTTTTTTTTTTGACATGACAGAGATTCTAATCTTTTACTGAGTCCATTCTGAGCATATCTCTGAGTCTTGCAGTTTGACTTTCTGCATGTCTTGGTGCAGGGATCCTCTGAAGTCATAGAATCCTAGAATCATAGAATGCCATAGAGTCATAGAAGTCTTGTGATAGGAAGCAGCCAATGTCCAGGATGCTCCAAGTCTTCCTATAAGTGTTTGAATTAAGCTGCAAATTAAAGCAGTCTGTCAGCTCTTTACTGCAAGTATGGCTGCATGTACTTAAATGTCTCGTGGAAGAAAAAGAAAAAGACTCTAGTTGGTGGTGCTCAAGGACAGGCTAAGAGGCACTGGGCATAAACTGAAAAAGAGGAAATTCCATCTGAACATAATACAGAAGTTTTTTACTGCGAGAGTGGTCAGTCAGTGGAACAGCTTGCTTAAAGAAATGGTAAAGTCTCTACCTTCTCTATGCAAAACTGGCTGACTGCAGCCCGCAGCGAACTGTGGCACATAGCCACCATCCACAGTAACTGTGTTTGAGCTACATGATTTCCAGAGGTCCCTTCCAACCTCAAGTATTTTGTGATTCAGTGATTTAAAAAAACTAAAGAACTTGAGGCTGCACTTTGTTTTATCATTTATATCCCTTTCCTATCCACAAGGAGTTTGCTGTTTTTTTTCTGAATATTATAAAAAGATAGGATGTGTTTCTACTCTTTCTCTTTGAAAATACTACTGTTTGCTTTGTTCACTTGTTCTACTTTCACACCATAGTTCCATAGGATGGAGATTTGCTTCTTGGACATCCCACTGTTATTAACCATCTAGTGAATCATTTTGTTACAAATGTCTGAATCTAAGGCTTTTTTTAATATTATTATTTTTAGCTGATTTTGGAGACTATGATCAGTATGAATCTCAGGAGTTTCTACAAAGATTTGCCTTGTTTCCAGTGGTAAGTATTTTCTTCAATTTTTTTTTTTTTGTATTACTGACCAAATTGCAGTTTGAAGACCCCTCCCCATGTCCTTAAGTCAAACACAAGATTGATAAAGCAAGTGATTATTAAAAACCAAATGGTCCATTCTAGCTTAATGCTTCCAAAATTATGAAGTTTAACAAAGGTTTTCTTGGAAACTGGAGTGAGTTGCAATGTCTTATATTGTACATAAGCAAAGAAATTGCAAGGGTTTTTTTTTTTTTTTTTTTTTTTTTGGCCTGTGTGATAAAGACAGTTGAAATGCAAACAGCATAGTGAGTAGAATCACTCCAAAACTCTATTATTTGTGCATTTTGTTTTAGTTTTTATGAAGCCTCGAGTGGAGGGTTGTTTCCTCTAGGTATAGATACTGTGACTGTATTATTTTGTAGATTTTTTTTTTTTTTGTACTTTGTTCTATAAATGCTATCTTTACCCCAAGGGCTGGCTACAAGAAGAAAAGATTCTGGAAGAAGCAACACAGAAAGTTGCCTTGCTACATCAAAAGTACAGGTACATTTCTAAAATGCTTTGTTGCTTACCTTTGACATGATTGCTTCAATAACTCAGCAAGTTGAGAGTCTCAGAAGGCAACTAGACTAATTTTGCCTCTATTTAAATGAATTTTGCACAGATGCAGCTTCATTAAATTGAAGTAGTGTTTTTTTTTTTTTTTTTTCTGAAAGAAAGTGAATGGAGAACTAGCCCTAACAATGTCTTAGAATAAAGGAAAAAGTACTGATTAAAAAGTAGGAATATGGGACACAAGTAGATATTGCAACTTGACCTGTATAACGTTTCTAGAACTTGTTTATACCTTGAAGTTGGGACACAGGAAGGATCTTTTGTGTAAGAAAACCCTGGCAGGTGCTGTGCTTTCTAGAAACGTAATGACAGTCACCATGCCAGCATGCTTATGATCTAAGTAAAAGGCAACTAAAATAGGCAGCTTTCCGTGGCAGAAAGTTAGAGGAAAGTTAAAGTTTTCTAACATCAGTTAGTCGGGGAAAAGTGTTTGTGACTGCAATGTTGATATCTTTCTCTACTGTTTTAGAACAAAGCTTGAAAAATTCAAGCCATTTTTATTTGAAATGCTGGCACAACATGATTGTGTGCTTAAAATTCAGCAAAGAAAAACTAATCTGGATAGGATTAGGAAAAAGTGAAGGAACAGGTTAATGTCATTGATGAATATTCTTAGGTTTAGGAATGAGAAAGAAATTAGTAGAGTGTGAAGAATGAGAGAAATACACTAGCCATTGATATGAGTGGAAATCAGTAGGATTTAATGGTTGCCTAGATGTTGATGTTTGTCAAGCTTTAACTGTGTCATTCAAACAGGGATTTTTCTTATTGACAGTGGTTAGCTGTTTGTTGTTCTCATTTTCAGAGGCCTTACCCCTCCTGATGCGGAAATGTTATATATGCAAGAAGTAGAGAGAATGGAGGGCTATGGTGAAGAGAGCTATCCTGCAAAGGTAAGCAGAGCTTTGAGCTTTATCTTAGTTGCTTTTCAGCTGTTTAAAAGAAGTTGCTGCTTGTCTTAAAAAAAAAATAAAATTAAAAAATAAAAAAATAAAGTTACCCTCTTCTCTCCCCAGAATTGGAAAATCAAATATCAAATATATGGGCCTGATACAGAATTCCATTTCTAGAGTAACTGTGCCACTTGGCTGGGAATTTTCAGTATGAAGGTTGCTGTGTTGAGTTGGATCTATATGCTTTAGTAATAAGGAGGAAGCATTATATATTTAGCTGGATTACAACCTTAGTATTACCTTTGAATTGCCACTGTTATTTTATTTCCCAGAACTATTTTCTTAATATAAGTAGTTGCTTCTAATACAACTTTTCTCTTAAAGAAATTTTCTTGCATTTGTGTAATTTCTTACAAATCCTTACAGGACAGCCAAGGAAGTGATATATTTATTGGAGCATGTCTTGATGGTGTCTTCGTGAAACACAAAAATGGTCGGCCTCCTGTTGTATTTAGGTACTGCTCTTTATTAAAATAGCTTTGTGTGTTTTACCTAATGTTTTATGTATATTCCTCACTAGCATATGTTTATGATGTATGTTTGTTCGTTTGATAGTGGCATAATCTTGAACACCGAAGCTGGTGGTAAATTATCCAAGTATTGGCTATAGGATGAATCCCTGCTAATCAAAATAATTCAAAATGATTACACACGTGTAATACATATATGTCATTGTAAAGCATTTATTAAAGCACAAAGAAGCACATCTTTGCTTATCAAACAGGTTGAGTCCTGAATAGTGTGTGTCACACACACTATTGGAAAAATTCACTTGTGAAAGCAGCCAAGAGTTACTTTTACATATTAGATATAAATGATAAAGAGAGTAATATGAAGAAATGTTTTTTTTATTTTAAATTCTCATATTATTTTAATTATTCTGACACTTGATATTCTGTGAGTTAAATTGTGAACAGAAGCCTATCCAGAACCTACCTGACAGATGAATTTCACTCCTGATATGCAATGGTCTGATTCCAGCTGATTTCAAGGACTTTATGGGCATCTGTGTGGAATAAATTTAGAAAAATCTATAAATGGAAACATTTTTAATGGCTCTTAGTAGACTGAAGTTATCACTATAGCAAAGAAGGCTTGGCTTTCAGTGAATTTTAACCTCACAGAATTTAATTTTTGGCTGATTATGAACAGAATCTCGGAAACCTAAGTCCAACAGTTAGTGGAACACGTGAATTTCTATAGAGACAGAGATAACTGTGCTTGTCCCTTAGTGGCCTTGATTAGTAGGACTTACAAATTAATTGGCTTTTCTCTCTCTGTCCCAAATATGGTCAGTCTGTCCTGGTAGGAAAACCATGTTCTTCTTCATGATGTGGAGCTGTAGAGGGGTCCTGCTCAACCTCTTGCAGCAGGAAGCAACAGCAGCACTGCTGTCTGGCTTTCACAGCACACAGGGAAGCTGAATGAAGCTCTGTCTCTAAATTTCACACAAGTCAAAGCACGAGGCAAACTGATATAGACTGTTTATCTGTTAGAAATTGACTCCTGCATTTTTGCAGTGTGAGTGGCTTTCTCATGTGCCTCATTATAAAATGTTATTGTGTTATTAGGCATTTAAAAAACAAAATTCATTCTTAAAATCAGAAGTATTGGAAATATTTAGTATTGAGTCTCAACAAAAAGTGTGGATGCAGTCCATTTCCAATGTAAAAAAGAAATTGCATATAGTTGGAGAGCATCAGAAAGCATTCACATGCCAATTCTCTTCTGCACAGTTGATTTGCTGTATCACTGTAGGCAGTTCCAGATCTATCATGATATTTGAGAACCAAAAATAGCATAGGCAGATGACCCACTGGTACAATTTATAGTGGTTGGATTAGGCTTCAGATTGGTTCCAAAAGATTCATGATTGCATCCATAAAAACATAGGAACTAAAGCCTTGGCCTTTTTGTCTCTCTTCTTCATCAAAATGGGGAGATTAATGATTCCCTGTCTCATAGTTACAGTGGTAAATAGCTATGAGGCACACTGATATAACGGAAATAGAAACCATAAAAATACCTCTAGAAAGACTTCTGTGTTTGGATCATGCTTTTCCTCTGTGTTTGTGCTCAGCAGAACATGCAGTAATAAACCAGTGATACAGAATTTGTTTCTATTAATGTATTATTATAGATTAAACAATTTTCAATTTAAAAGCAAGTAAATATGTGGCATTGTATTTCTTGCAATGTAATTTTCCATCATATATCGGCCTGCAAGAATTCTAGAAAATATAGCTAATAATGCCTTAAATGCTTTGTTTTTAATGTAGACGTTTATTTCCCTTTAGAATCCATTACTTCATTCAGGCAGTCACAACATTGCCATTACTGATAGTTAAATTCACTTGGATTGATTAAAAAAAAAAGTGAAACAAATTTGAAGTGGAATACACGTTTTTATACTTAGTATTACTTGCATTTTGCGTATCTTATTTTCCTCTCAGCAGTCACTTAGCCAATATGGAAGTGATGGCCTGCAATTACAGTGTTTAACTTGTTCAGATGGATTGATTTGGTTTGTTTGCTTTTTTTTTTTTTGTTCTCATCACTATTCTTGGAGATGGGTCTCTTCTTCAACTGCATTTTCTGCAGCTCGAAAATCCAGGACTTTCCTGTCACAGTCTCTCTCTCTCTTTCTTGTCTGTAGGTGGCATGATATTGCCAACATGTCCCACAACAAATCTTTTTTTGCACTAGAGCTGGCAAACAAAGAAGAGACAATCCAGTTCCAAACTGTGAGTGGGTGTTTATTTTTTTCACTGAGAATAAAAAATTGCATTTCCTTTCTGTTAAATTTCTTTACCCTATCGGGTGAGTTTATGCATATCCAGCTGTATGAATGAGTCAAATAAAGGAAAACTGTGTTTGGCTGGCTTTCTAGGGAAGGCACTTCAGAGGGGAAGGCATTAAAAATCTGACCTTTTACAGCAAATGATGGCTTTGTTCAGCTCTTAAGCACTCTGATCCATTCCAGTGAAATTGCTTGCATGTGGTATTTAAAGATAACATTTCAACCTAGAGCTTTGCCGCATGGGCCACCGTGGACTTTGCAGAATCATGTTCTAGCAACTGTTTGTTTCCTTTGTCAGCAAGGCATTTTGGAAAGTCTTCTAACATGATGGATACACACACTCTCTCTCTCTGTATATATATGTGTTTATATATATGTATGTGTATATATACGCACTCTTGTGTTATGACTGATAAGAATGCCATCAGTAAAATGCTTCTAATTTAAACTTTCATAAATATAATAGAATCATTAGCCTGGAGTATCTATTCAGGTCTGCAAGGAAAATCTATTCAGGTTTAAGGAAAATCTTCTGATAATAATGTAATTATATTTTAATAATTGTTTAATGCCAATTTAATCTTTAATTTTCAGTGGCTTTTGTGAGAGCAATTGATAGGTATGCATATTTTACCTAATAGCCTTTTTTTTTTTTTTTTTTTTTTTGCAGGAAGATATGGAAACAGCAAAATATGTGTGGAGGATGTGTGTGGCTAGGCACAAATTTTACAGACTAAATAAATGCAGCCTGTAAGTAGCATACACAAGCAGAATTCTTGACGCCTTTGGAGTTTTTATTAGGAAGCAAAATCTTATATGACCTCTATAATATCTTCTTTTTTTGGTTTGTTTATACTAACTAATAAGACATGGAGTTTTTTTCCTATGTTTTGTGAGAGCACATTTATCACCAGTTACTAAAACTCGCATAAAAATTATTTAAAAAGGATTCAGCCTCCTAACCGAGAACAATATTCAGCTTAAATCTTTACTAAAGTGCTAGTGTTTGACCTTTGCTGCTGAATCTCTAGTGCTATAGTAGACTTCAGTTGCTTTGGGGGCCAGTAATGCTAGAATGTTTGTGAGATATTAAAATTATTGGGATTTTGGCCTATGTTTGAGCAAACTGTTTAAAGATCACTCTGAAGGCCTTTCAAAGGGCGGGAAGGGTATGTGAAGCACTCTTGAAATGTGCTGGATTGACAGCTGAGAGGTATGTGGTCCTTTGAGTATCCGTGGAATCTGTATAGCTCAAGTAGCACCCGTGGCAGTAGCAACGTAAATTTAATACAATTCATGAAATTAGATTTGAATGGGCTGGTATCCAACTTATAAATCAAGGGCTTGAATTTGAGCTACTCTTC
Source organism: Crypturellus tataupa (assembly GCA_034781795.1). Lineage (NCBI taxonomy): Eukaryota > Metazoa > Chordata > Aves > Tinamiformes > Tinamidae > Crypturellus > Crypturellus tataupa. Next base: position 8,891,741 of record JAWLRI010000448.1, read on the forward strand.
TCTACTGGTAGCGGCTTTCCTTTAGTTATGTTACTTCAGTCGAAGAACAGAGGAACTGACCTAGTGAATAGCCCGTCATAAAAAAGTGTAATTCCCAAATGTATTATTCTGCCTCTGGGTATGTAGGTCAGCAACAAAGTACCTATGGAGGGCTTGGTGGAAAAGCATGTTTATTGCGAGCGCAGCTTTGGAAGAGTAGGATGAGTTTGGAATAGCCCTCTTGTCTTAACTGTGATCCTTTATGGAGAGAGGTGAGAAATATTGGTAGTATTGGTGTATTTGACTCTCTCATTGCACTCTGAATAATATTGAATGCCAGTTTCTATTTCTTATTCTGAGTCTTCCTCTACAGAACAATTTTAATAGGAAAAGTCCTCAAAATTTTTTTTTCTTTGATCTATCTCCACTGTAAGATTCCCTGTCTTTTGATCCTGCTGCTGAAAATTATCTTATGCATACCTATAAAAAAATCATCGTTTTTTCTCTGTTGGTTATTGGGACCTTTTTTAATTAGCTTCTCTGTTTATTAGCTGATTGTTTCCATTTTGCCTGTATATCTTTGTCTTTAGTGACTCCCCAGACTCTTCAGCCGAGGAGGGCTCTCAGAAATCTTCCCTCATTCTTTCCCTTCCACGCTTTCCAATTCTTTCTCGACCTTCATTTCCCAAAGGGTGAGCTGGAAAATCATCTTTCCTTCTGAAATCAGGCAGTTCCTGTAGTTGTATTACTCTGCTGACTTTTGACCACTGTCTTACTACAAACTGCAGTGTGGGGTGGGGAAAAAGGAATTAAAGCTTTCTGAACAATCCACCTTGGAGGTAACCTAAAAAAAAAAATCAAGTTACTGCTGATAGCTAGAACACTGGAACATTAACATGCTTTGCAGCATAGTTATGCTTTGCTCTTTCTGTAACATTGGAAATACAATGGGAGCTTCATAAATGATTTTAAATGAGGTCTCTCATAGAATGGGTGACTCACAGCATGAGGTATTGCATGACATTCAAATTTGCATCTGGCTTCATGGCCATCTCCTCTTGTACTTTTAGAAAGGAGACAGTAATAACTAACTTAACTAAGGGTAATGGGTGCAAACTGAAACACAGGAAGTTTGAGGAAGAACTTCCTTACTGTGAGAGTGACAGAACCCTGGAACAGGCTGCCCAGAGAGGTTGTGGAGTCTCCTTCTCTGGAGATCTTCCAAACCCGTCTGGATGCCACCCTGTGCCACATGCTCTAGGTGTCCCTGCTGGACAACCCTGCTGGTTGGACTAGATGATCTCTAGAGGTCCCTTCCAACTTTAAGCATTCTGTGATTCTGTGTTCTTATCCTGTTTTTGTGTTTCTGCCCATGCTCTTTGCAGTGGTGTTTTATATACAGTGTTCTTTCCTTTTGAGATTCCTGGGGGACTGTTTAACACAGAACCCGGCTCTAAGAAATGCCGAGTGTTTTTAACTGAAACTGTGAGCAGCTTTCAAGATCTGAAGTAGGTCTTGATGTAGTAAGAACTGTTTCTCACCATATAATTTCTTTTATAGACAAACCCAGCCCGTTACAGTGAATCCTGTTAGAAGGCGGTCTTCTTCCAGGATGTCTTTGGTAAGGAGATCAAATAGCTTATATTTGCATTCTTTTAATCTAAAATGACTTTAAATTAAATACTAGTTTGTTTCTGTGAAATAAAATGAGCAGTGAAAAAGATGAACCAAGTATGTGAGACGCTTCTCAATTTTGGAAAGAGAGCTTATAGAATGTCTGAATAATAGAAATAAAATAGATACAAGGTATTTTAAACACCTTTATTATCAGTTTAACATTGGTCTGGCTCTTATAGACTCTTCTAGATGGCAAGGTACAGACTTGGTTGTTTTTTATTCCTTCCTGGGATAAACTTAAATTTTCTATTGTTTAGGACTAAGTTTGTGTACAGCATTCTTCAAAACTTTGTTTTTAAAATAAATCACTTAAAAAATGAAACAAACAAACTACTAATAAAATACTTTATTTCTTAGCCCAAGCCTCAACCTTATATGATGCCTCCACCACCTCAGCTGCATTATAATGGTCATTATACTGAACCATACGCATCGTCCCAAGGTAATTATTAGCAGAGTTGAAACATTCTAAATCTTAAATAATTGTTAAAACAGTTGTAATTGTAAACTGTAAACAGCCAAACCTTTTGATTTTATTGCCATGAAAACTAAGACCACACTTTCAAAGGTAAAAGCTATAAATTGCGTGCATTTGCATTTAATTTTGTTGAATAAATTCTTAGGCTAAAATGGGACAGGTTTGCAGTACATCGCTTCGTTGCAGTACTTGCTCCTGCTCTAGGCAAAGGCTGATGAGATGCATCAGATAAGAGAGAAGTGATAATTACTGATAGCATCTGCAGTAACTTTAGATAGCAATCCCTCCTGCATCCATTTAAATAGACTGGTGTATGTCTGAGTTTTATGCACCCAACTGGTACAGAATGGCAGTCTGAGATCCTTGTCAGTATTGATCTTGATTGCTGCAAGGAATATCTGAGCCCACAGGCAGTTTGGAGAAAAATAAGAGTTTTAAAACTAGAATGTAGGAAGGGAGGAATTTGCCACCCAGTTGTTAGACAGCAAGATGCTGAGCTGAGCAGTGCAAAGACTGAGGAGATGCATGGGTTATAGAATTGTTGAATATTTGTTTGAAAAAAAGGAAGAAAAAAATAAGAATTCTCAAGAAATGTAATCTGTCCAATTACACAGTGGAGTCAAGGCTGCTTTTTCCCTCTAATTGATTGTTACACATTGTTTATTTAGTTAATGAAGTTGCTACCCTAAAGAGCTTAATCTAATCCCATGCGAAATAGCTACAGTTACTGGGGTGCTAAAGAGTGAACGCACAGCAGGGTCAGTGACTATCATGCTTCCTACTGCAAAAATTCTACTTCTGAACATTTTTTTTTTCACAAGTAGAAGAATCATTTATTAGCAGATTCATTACAATAAGAATGGTAATGATGTTGATTACTTTAAGTGCCACATAAGTAAAGAAATCTAAAGCAGTGACTTATTTACTGTCCTCTGCAGCCTGGCAGATTAATGATTACTTCATTGGCTGTACAGTTTACCAAGTATATGTTGGATGTGTAAACTATGAGGTCATTTTCTTTATCTATGACAGTGGTTATATGCTAATGTGGAAAGCATATATGGTGTTGTTTAAACTGCGTCCACATTTCTATTTTTTTTAAAGAGTCATATAATATTATATCCACTTATGACCAGAATCTTATTTTGTTTCTTACTTTTTAAGCTGATCTCATTATATTAGTGCAAACTCTGGTGTGGATGTTCTTTCTTTCAACTGAAGTGTTTTAAGATTAATTTGTATTTGGTTTAACTGAGGCTGAAGTTTACCAAGCTTAATCTGAAGAAAACTTTTCTAAACTGAAGTAAAATTTTCTCCTGGGAGTTTGCATCATCTGATGATCATTATTGGTTATTCTGGTGTGAATCCCTTAGGTATCAACAACAACAAGAAAGTTGCTCTGTTTTTCTTCTCTTCCCAGTTTAAGATATAGATCCGAATAACTGAGATCTTGAAAATCTCAATCATAGATTAGCTACATGTTCATAATGATTATTTTCTTCATTTTGTGTCTTGGACATAATGATTATTCTCAAACTTTATTTTCAGATAACCTCTTTGTGAGCAATCAGAATGGATACTACTGTCATTCTCAGACTAGCTTGGACAGAGCTCCTCATGACTACAGTGGCCGAATTCGCAATGGTAGTGTCTATAGTGCCCATAGCACAAACTCCTTGAATAATCCACAACATTATTTGCAGCCGTCACCCATGTCTTCCAACCCCAGCATTACTGGAAGCGATGTCCTCAGAACTGATTATGTCCCATCACATAGACATAGCGCACTAATACCACCTTCTTATCGGCCCACACCGGACTATGAAACAGTAATGAGACAGCTCAACAGGGGAGTAATCCATTCAGACAGACAAAGCCATTCAATGAGAAATCTTAACATCAGCAATTCATATGCTTACAGCAGGCCTGATGCCTTAGTTTACAGTCAACCTGAAATACGAGAACATGCTCACTTCACTTCCCCGCAGTCTAATCATTACCCATTTAACCTAAATTACAGTTTTCATAGCCAATCCCCCTATCCCTATCCTGCTGAAAAACGCCCAGTTGTTGGGGCAGTCAGTGTGCCTGAACTGACAAATGTACAACTGCAGGCTCAAGATTATCCAGCACCAAACATAATGAAGACCCAAGTCTATCGACCACCTCCTCCGTATCCATACCCAAGACCTGCCAATAGTACCCCGGACCTCTCCCGCCACCTCTACATTAGCAGCAGCAACCCAGACCTCATTACTCGCCGAGTGCACCATTCTGTCCAGACATTTCAGGAGGACAGCCTGCCTGTTGCACACTCTCTTCAGGAAGTCAGTGAGCCTCTGACATCGGCACGCCATGCCCAGCTGCAAAAGAGAAACAGTATTGAAATAGCAGGCTTGACTCCCAGCTTTGAAGGTATAAGAATTAAAGAGAGGACCATGTCAGCATCTGCAGCAGATGTGGCTCTTCCAAGGGTTATCTCAGAAGGGTCACAGCCCAATAACCTGATGGAGAGGACAAAACAAAAAGAAAATGAGCAAGAAGGCATGAACTGTGAGCATAAGAAAACTCTTTCAGATGCTACTATGCTGATTCACAGTAGTGAAGAAGAGGAAGAATTTGAAGAAGAAAACAAAGCTAGTACAAGCCTGTCACCTCTCCCTGAAGATCAAGCCCAACTTTCGACCGTTATGAGTGGTTATTCTCATAACTCTGTACTGAGCTACCCCTATAGTTCTGTTACTTCATCTGCTGGTCTTTTGCATATTCTTGATCCTAAATTACATATTACAGAGACAGAAAAGAGAATGAAGGATATGAGCCCAGTTCATTTACTGGTAGAAAGCCAGGTACAGAGAAGAGGGGAAGGACTGCTTACTCCATCTATGTCGGAATCTGACCTTACAACATCAGGGAGATACAGAGTAAGAAAGGATTCAGTAAAGAAGCGACCTGTCTCTGATCTTTTGTCTGGGAAGAAGAATATTGTGGAAGGCCTTCCCCCGCTAGGTGTAAGTGGACATTACTTTTTCTTGTTTTGAATTGTTTTGGGTTGTTCTGTGGCTGTGTGGAGGGTAAAAATCAGTCTGAAATGCTTTTAAAAGATAAGAATTAAAATCTATTTTTCTCCATTAACTCCACTTAGCTGTCTTCTATCACCTTTTCTGCCACTTCTGAGTTCTATTTCAATAGTTCTCCCACACAGATCCAGCTATTCCCCCTCCCCAGTCTGATACAGCTGACCTGCCTAGCAACTCTGCAGCAGAGAGGTATTTTAAAGTCAGTCCCACTTCCCACATTCTACTTTACGTATCCTTTTCTGGGGTGAAAGCAACTGCTTCCCTTCCACTGCCAGAATTCTAATGTCATAACTTCCCTTATTGAAAAATACTTTAACTTGCTTGTTCTAATCGATGAGGGGAATCTCACACATTAAAATAATAGATTCTCTTTCCTTGTATTTTTTTTCTTTACTTTTTTCCATCTCTTCTCCTCCCCATATCCTTTCCTTTTTTCCCCCTTGCCTTCAAGCTGCTATTATCCCATTAAGTTTATTCCTTGCTGTCGTTTTCCTTTTTGTCCTTCTCTGTCTCCTTAAAAAGAATAGAATGGAAGGACTGTAGATTTTGCTTTTCCTGTAACTCCCACTTCAAAGAAATATCAAGCCCTGTGTTGGACCATGCGATTTCAGTTGCATTGGCAACATTTACCACTTTGTCTTCAACTATTTTTCACCTTATGTAGCTCCTGGAATATGTTGAGTGCTGCTGAGGGAAGAGCATGTTCTGTGGGATTTGAGGGTCGTGTTTCCTTTTTATATATATATATATATCTTATATATATATATAGGTTTAATTGATTTATGTTACTTTTGTGTGAGGTACTATGTTAAATAGTTTTTGCAAGAACTGGTCTGCAGTGGAACTAGCATAATAAATCTACTCTTTATTAACTATTCTAGCTGATGCTGTAAAAGCTAACTTAGATTAAGGTATGTATTTAAATAGTTACTGCTCTCACAATTTTCTTAAATGTTGGACTTGATCTACTTGGAGCTGGACACAGTAATACAGACTAGGAATTTATACTATCTTCATCAATTTCAATCATTTCATCATTTTTTCCTAAGCTTTCTTCTTCCTCCTGTTTTTTATGTGGATATAGAAAAAATGGTAATATCCTTCTACTTGTGTTCACATTTGGATATAGTTGCTGTGTATGTTGTTCTCCATATGAAATATTCTGAAACACTGATGGGATTACCACATCACTAACCATGCCTTTTCCTTCTGATAGTCATGTGAATATTCATTTCAACTTTTCAATCTGTTTTCACTGGAAATATTCAATAGAATACTTTCTAGCTCAGTTTGCATAGCTATACAGAATCATTTTATTTATGTGTATTTTTGGGGTGGCTAGTGATTCCAGTTCTTTCAAGAATGATAATTGCCCAGAGTTATGGCCTCACACCTTCAGTTATGACCTAGCCTTGCAGGGAGCATTATCTGTCATTCTTGTGCAGTTTCAGTAACTTGTCTGGAATGAAGACAGACTTGTGCTGTGTGCTTGGAGGAATGTAGCCCCACCACCTTAATCTCTTGCTGCAGTCCTAATCAAAGAAAAGGGTCAAAGCTGCGCTTAGTTTGCAGGAGAGGTCAGAGAAGTAACCTTTGCTAAACTGAACTCATAAGAGTTCTGCTTTATAACCTAATCAACTATTTAAGTTACTTATAAGTTTTAGCTTTTTTTTTTCTGCAGGGCATGAAAAAGAATAAAACTGATGCAAAAAAAATAGGGCCTTTAAAGCTAGCTGCCCTAAATGGACTGACCTTGAGTAGAGTGCCTCTGCCAGACGAGGGGAAGGAGGAGTGCACAAGAGCAACAAATGATGAACGGGTATGTTGAAATTTTTTAATACTTGATTTCTCTTTCATCACATTATTAACTTTTCAAAATTTAATTGTATATGAATGGTGATACTTTGTCGCGACTTCCAAAATACTACAGATTCAAAGTAATTTAAACATTGAGCATAGAAGCAAAATGGTAAATGAGACTTTTGATTACAGAGTCACTGATACATATATCGAATGTGACAAAAGATTTTTCTTTAAGGTCTAAGATAACAGCAATTTACTTTACCCTTTGAACATAGATTCAACACTGAAACACTTGAAACACTGAAAGGTCTAAACTTCATTGTAATGATTAGTAGTTCATGCAATTTTAACAACATATTGCATCCCCAGGATACCGCTTGTTCAGACTGTATTTATCTTTTTTTTTTTTTTCCAGGTGGATCCTTGAGAATATAGATGGAACTTGTGTGATCTGCTGAACTTTTAAATTCATTAACCATTCTCAGATCACTGAGAGAATGTCAGGTTCTAGAACTAACATTCTAGAGAAAAATATAATATATAACCAAAACCTTAACCTGTCTCTTTCCTGTTTATACTTGGGGTAGGAACATACCCCAGCCTGTCTCTGTCCTGAGTGCAAGAAAGTGAGAAATGTAGTGAATATCCAGATTGTGAGGGGGTGTACAGAACAATTCTGTCATCATATATCTTCCCAGGGAGCAATTAGATGAGTGAGGTCTGTGCTGACTATTGTATGTTCTGCAGACGCTCATCACTTCAGAGTCTGATTGTGGGCAGAAGTGGGCAGCCTTCACTGCAGCCCCTCCAGCTCAGTTCATCAAGGTCACTGAGTGTTTTCTAGAATTGGAACCAGAAGCAACAGTCACAGTGCCACTAGCTGCTGTTTCCAAGTAACTTGCAACACAATTGGCCAAAAGTCACAAAAGAAAAAGTTGGTCTTAGGGGTTGGAAAGCTTGGAATTAAATCCATATGAGGGAGTTTTGACTGTAATTTTATGGCTGAAAGTGTATTGAAATAACTTTTTGAAATATATATGCCACTTGAGGAGGTGAAGGAACAGAAAATAACACTGTATTATTGAGATACACTTTTATATTTAGTATCAATTTTGGTTATTTCCTCTTACAGCCAGCATATTTTTCTGGTTCGACTTCTATTGAATTCAGACATATCATTATTCAGACAGTTCTGCACAAAAGGCTGAGAGAGAAGAAGAATCCGTAATGTCAAGTGATGGAAAAACACACGTGCCTCTACACTGTCTCCTCAAATAGTTCACGTAGGCAGAATGTATATCAGGAAATGTGAATGTTTCCTAAGACTGTGGAGAAGGGACAGAACAAATCAGACACACAACATGAAAAAAAAGTCTAGACAGTAGATATTTTTAGAAGATGAAGACTTAAGTGGATTCAGTATGCATTTCTTTCCTCAGCTTCATATTACTGTCAGATTATTATTTGGCCTAAAGACACGAAAGTAGTTTTTACAATGAGTGTATTGATCTGTAAGTTGTGTATAAGAGAGGTTTTACACTTTGCAGTGCTGCATTTGGCAGTACAGTTATTTGACACGATGCTTTTCTAGTCTGATACTGCAGAACAGTTGCTGTGAATGGCTCGAGACATGTGACATAGATGAAATTTTCTGGCTGAAATCTCACATATTATTCCTCTAATTGCCGTTGGCAAGCAGATCCTGAAATTCCAGAAGTGTCTTATGATTTAGAAAGAATTTAGTTTTGAAAGAATAAATCTGTTTTGGGGCAGACTGAATTATTCTAGTTAAAAAAAAAAAATCATAGGTTTATAACTCAGCTGTAGCAGGAGGTTCCAAGAAGGCTTTGCTGCTGTCTTCTAAATTTATTATCTTCACCCTAAGGAAATGTGGAATATTTGCAGTAAATGATTAATTCATTCAGTGAGCTAAGCATTTTGTTCTGGAATTATGGAGTTTTTCTCCACTTTCACCAGGAAGTTGTAGGCATTATTATTTAGATTACAAGTGATTTTTTTTTTCTTTTTTAATAATTGATTTTTCAAATGATGTAATCCAGTGTGCTGTGTTGAGCAGAAAGATTAATGACTGTTTCTTGTTTAAAGGCTTTTGAGGCAATGTTTATAGTGTAGCATAGTTACCTTGTTTGGCCAAATATTCCTTTGCTATGATTTTTGTTTCTTCCCACAGCGATGTTTGTGACTTGGTGAAACATCTCAAGATTCTTAGGCAGATTTCAACTGAACAACACTCTTGCTTCTAACATTCTGTTAGGTTAAAAAAATGATAGCTGGAAAAGCATTAAAAAGTGTGTATAGGAGAAAGTACAAACATTTCATCCTTTATGAATTCTGTGTTAAAAAAACACCTTGATATTTGACTTTCTCTGGTAATTTTTGTTCTCTCTTTTAGTGTAAAGTTCTGGAACAACGGCTGGAGCAGGGAATGGTATTCACGGAATACGAGCGTATTCAGAAGAGGCGGCTTATGGATGGGGAGTGCTCAATAGCTCGGCTTCCAGAAAATGCTGAAAGAAACCGGTTCCAGGACGTTCTTCCTTATGATGACACCAGAGTGGAGCTAGTCCCAACCAAAGAAAATAACACGGGTTACATCAATGCATCTCATATCAAGGTGAGAGAAATACTGTTGGAGGAATCTTTTCTGGTTGATATGATAATTAAAAAGGGATTAGGCCTTCAATTCTGGTTTTGTCAACTAAGTGAGAATCCCTCCCAATCTCTCCTTCCTTCCTATTTTCTGCTGAGTTTTATTTGGGGGAGGAAGAACTTGGTTTCTCTACATTAGCTAGAAAAAATGAGGGTTAATTGTTGGAGGGATTTTCTCGTTTTCCTTCCATGTAAGAGAGATATTCTATATTGATCTACTCTCTCTCTCTGCCTCCCTTTCTCTGCATTGGTACTTACAGAGGGTACCCCTCCTAAGTTCAGAAGGCAGCTGGCCTCCCCAGAAATTGGGATCCTTCACCATGATTATGATAATTTTTTGTTCTGCAGTGACAGACTCTTAGTTCATCCTCTTCTTGATTCTCAGGCTGCATTCATGGTAGGCAGTAGGATATCTTCTAATATCTATTATCTATCTTCAGGTCTCTGTTGGTGGCATTGAGTGGGATTACATTGCTACCCAGGGCCCTTTGCAGAACACATGTCAAGATTTCTGGCAGATGATCTGGGAACAAGGGATTGCCATCATAGCTATGGTCACAGCAGAAGAAGTGAGTATAAGCCGAGCCAGGTCTACCCCAGAAAATTCTGCAGTTATTCTGGCATGATCTATTACAGGAAGGGGGGATGTTTACTGAAACGAGAAAAGCAACTGAAGATTATTTTATAGGGACCCCTTTACTGTTCTGTCTTGCTCTTCTTGGCAGAGTGGTGTAAATTTGCAGACTCCTTCCGCTAGAAAGTTGGTTCACTCGGTGAGAAACTATAAGACTGTAGAAATACTTAACAGAGGAAGAATATATTTGTTACAGGAACATTAGTTGCATGTGTATTTCCATGTTTCCTGTTAAGCAAGTGTTTTACTTTTAAGGAGAGTGGGAGAGAAAAAAGCTTCAGATATTGGCCACGTCTTGGCTCAAGGCACAACACCGTCACGTATGGAAGATTTAAGATTACGACGCGATTCCGTACGGATTCAGGCTGCTATGCCACAACGGGATTGAAGATCAAACACCTTCTCACAGGACAGGAGAGGACAGTTTGGCATCTGCAATATACTGACTGGCCCGAGCATGGCTGTCCTGAGGACTTAAAGGGATTTCTCTGTACGTGTTCAATGGGTTTGGTTTTCTTTGTATTACCTAGCATGGCTGCAATACAAGAATTAGCTTGTGATATGAATGCCAAGCATCCTGCTGTATAAGGTTTCTCCACACCAGCAAGAGATACTGGATTGTGTTTTTGGTGGGAATATACCTGTCAGTTTATGAGGATTTATGGCTAAAGCCATGTATACAATATGCTGAAAAGCCATATAGCTTCAAACATAATTACATCCCATACTACTCACTCAATATGTGCCAGCAATAGCACCTCCTTTGTTGGGGGATTGGGAAGCTGTCAAAACCTTACAAACCTACAAATCTGCAAACCTTTGTAGATTTGTATTGCTTTTGGTGGGATGTGAAATGTGATTTATTTATTGTGTCATTTTCTTCTGGGGGAAGTAACTTGTTGAATTCCTCCTACAGTATCTTTCTGATAGTCACCCAGTGGTAATAGCGGAGCTTTTATGGCTTTGTCTCCTAAATCTAGCTTTCTTCTTCTGTTGAACCCAACAGCCTACCTGGAGGAGATCCAGTCGGTGCGGCGCCACACGAACAGCACTGCAGATCCCCAGAACTGTAACCCACCTGTGCTGGTGCACTGCAGCGCAGGCGTGGGACGCACAGGGGTGGTCATACTGTCAGAGATCATGATTGCTTGCTTGGAACACAACGAGGTAATTCCTTTTTTGTTCTTGTGCTCTAAATGCTGGGAGGGTGGGCGAATCACCTGCCTAACAAGGGTATAGCCATGGGAAGAGCATTCCGGTTGGAGTTGAAAGAAGTTTTGGCAATTCAGCAGAAGTTAATAATTTTCTAGAGTTGCTCACTTATACACTGAGTGTTGAAAGGCTCATTTGTATTCTTGACTTTATAAGGTGTTGTATGACTGAATGGAAAAAATATGTCCTGGGATACTTGTGCATATCTTAAGGTTTGGCTCTGTTTTTTTCTTTATTACTTCATGATAGTTAATATTTAAGGGCATGCTATGTAATACAGTCTCAGTGCTTTTTATTAAATATTTTGTTTCTAAGTATAGTATTATTTGCAGTATCAGCCTTGACAGAGGACAAAGTGATAGTTTAATAATGTAAGATCTAGTCCTATCAGCCTTTAGCCTGAAGAGGACAGTTATTGGTAATATAAAGGTGTCAGCTGAGACTCTCCAAACTGAGTGTTCCCTATGCATCCCTATCCCAACTCTGTGCAGAATTTTGAGACCGTTAGATTTGTGTGGAGTTACCCACGAGGCAGGCAGGTTGAACACTATTATGTATGGCTCACGGGTGAGGAAGTTGAGGTGAACATGGTCAGTGGAACAGTTAAGTCCATGCTGCCAGCATGTGCAGTGAATTTTCACAGCTGAAATCAGGGCTGCTGTTTCTGTCCTTAGATTACTAATTTTATCCTATATTTCCTGCTGTGAAATTACAAGACAGTCTCCTTACTTACCAGTCATGGTAATGGTTTGTTCTCTTTCTCCAGATGCTGGACATCCCACGAGTGCTGGACATGTTGAGGCAACAGAGAATGATGATGGTGCAGACTCTTTCTCAGTACACTTTCGTCTATGGAGTTCTCATTCAATTTCTCAAAAGTTCTAGGCTTATATAATCCCTGCCACTTCCAAAGGGACATGACGTGAGTTTACAGAAATAAAATTACAGTTGTCCAGACAGCCTTGCTTCCCATGCTGAGTCAAAGAGTTACCTTTCAGGACTGGTATGTGACTGTTAAATGCAAGTCCATGTAACAGTCCTTGCAAAGCAGGATCTTCGCTGGGCCACCTTCTTCCCATGTTCAGCTGCAGTTATAGTAGGGAATGATCGTCCTTGTTCTGTTTTGTAATACTTGCACACTTTCTTTAGAGCAGTGTTACTCTGGGCAAAATATCTTGTAGAATGGAAGTGGATGATGCAATTTTACTAACTTTTAAAAAAGTAATATCGACTTTAAAAATAAATTGAGTGTGCAGAAGCTAAAACCTGTAGATGCACATGGGGAGAGGAACTTACTCCTTGGGAATGTCAAGGTCTTAAGCAGTTTCATTCTGCTTTCAGTTTTATATTTAGAACAATACATCTATGTTTTTTAAGATGAACTTTTGGTTTCCTCCAGTTTACTCAGCAGAATTAGCTGTTCCTAGATATTTTAAGATGTCACTTTAAGGCAATTATTTTTGTATTCGTCTTTTTTTTTTTAATTTTTAAAAAATACCATTTTTAAAGAGCATAATGTTTTGAGGAAAAGATTGACAATTTTTGAACTAACTTTTCAAAATCTGTGTAGAAAGTACTAGAGGAAACTGTTGATAGTTGTAGGGTGCCAAGTAATAGAACTGGCAAGTGAAAGATCATGTTAACTGTTGATAATTTCCGTTTGAACGAGAGGCATGTTTACCTATTGAGTTGTAGGCAAAAAGCAGGGCAAGAATATTATAGTTATCTTCAAGGTTCTTGGAAACAAATGGATGAGAGAGAGTACATATTCAGTATTATTCATATATCTTAGAGAGCAGTTTGATTTTACTGGTTGAAATCAAAGTGGATGCAAATGTTTTAAGCACTTTTTTTTTGCTCTGTTATTTATGTAGTTAAATATAGAAACTATAATCATATATTGTTTCATATGGCAATACGCCATTACTAACCTGTTATTTTTGGGAGAGCCTTTTAAGTTGAGGAAGTGAGAGAATCAAAATTGGAACAAGAAGGTGTATAGTGGTGAAGTGGAAATGATCATGTGAAACATAATGGAGGAGGTGTGGCAGCTATGATTGCTGGTTTACACAGTGCAAAATGACCATAGCAATTTTTATATTCCCCTTTGAGAAAGTCTTTAAAGACCTGGAAGTGTTTGTAGAATTTTTGAGATTATGTTGTCAGTAGTAAAACAGATTTTGCTCATGCTGTGTAGTGTTGCTATGAAGGATATTCACAGAAGCTCTTTGAAAATGATTGCAGAGGGTAAAAATTCTTAAAAGTAACGCTGGCGATGTGGATATTTCAGTAACTGCAAGTGGCAGAGTCGATGGTTGTGACAATGACCTGAAGATAAGACCTACCTCTGGTAGTTTCCATTTTGTCTCCAATGCTGCAGGTCTGATCTAATAACAGTGTGCCCGAGTACTCCCTTCTAGTTTTAAAATGGAGACGTCGTAATTTTTACCTGCTTTTTCAGGTGCTTTGAGATGCTGATTTGAAATTTTCTATTCAAAAGTGAGCTATTTGTTTGTAGACATCTAGCTTAATTTCAAAAATTAAATGACAGTCAAGTTTGTGGGCATGTTTATGTAACTACCCCCTATGATACCCACTTAGCAAATGGAATCAGATTGAAAGTCATTTTTATACCTGGTAAAATAATTATATTTTTCTGTGCGCTGTGACAAGGTTTTGGTAGCTGTTATGAATAATTAAAAATCCTTTCAAAATAATAATTGTCTACTCAAAACATTAATTAAAAAGGTATTAAAAAGGTTACTTCAGTCTCCTCAGTAATGAGCTTGTTCCATAAAGATAAGCATAAGTCCCAATGACATTTTACTAATATGTCACCCCATAAAAATGTATTACTTTACATTTTAATATCAACCTAATGCATTTGGTCTGCTTTCAAGTAATCTGAATTGTTCTGCTCAATAAAAGTAAGATAGGATATGAAAAGAAAAAACCTTTTCTTGTAGCTTTAAGATGTCTCATTCACTACCAAATGCAGTCTGAAAGAAACTAGTTACTGAAGATGGATTCTTTTATATAAGCCTGCAAACAAACCAATTTGACATATCCATCGAAGTATCACTGAAAGGGAGAAGCATTTTTATATATTTGTATTAAGCTCATATTTTTTTAAATATTGCTATTTTTATACCATGCTTTACATAAATCTTCAGAAATATTTTTGAGAGAAGCTGCCCTGTAGAAAGCTAGCTTGAACTTTTCTAGTCTTCCAACTATGATTTGATGAATACAAGTTTTTGAGAGGTTATAAAGCCTCCCAACTCGGAGTGACAATTTTCTGACATCTGTCAGTTACTACTGCACAACATCAGCCCTGAGGCATTAAAAGAACAATTAAAATGAGGAATTTAACCTGAAAAAGAGTTTTGAGGTAAGGGGAAACTTTCTCCTCTTTTTTTTCTGTCATTTTCTTCCAGCTGTTAGTTACTCTCTAACCTTATAATCACAGTTCAGATTTTTATTTATTTTGATTTTTTTAGATGAGAGCAGTGCTACCTGCTGCCCTTCAGCTTTTAGATCCAGCCATCAGCAGACTCATTTTGCATTCTTTGTGTGAATTTTTCTAATAAAGATAGCAGAATTGTTTTCATAAATAAACATATGGTTCCATGTGAGTGTTAAAAATGAGCGGATTCTCTTATACCCATGAAATGAAACTCTACAACCTTCTGTAATAAAATTAATCGGATCTTCAAATAGTTTTAAAAACAAAATTAAGTCCGGTTTTGCTCTGAGCCCTGAGTGGAGCACTTTTTAATGCAATTGCACTGGGGGCTTCATGAAATGTTGAACATTATAAGAGAATCAATTGTCCAAATGCAGTCACAGCCTGAGTTGTAGGTGGATCTATTTGTCACAAAAGGTGAAAATTCCACTCTAATTAAGTCCATTTTGCCACATGTGCCTCTGCACTTATGAGGAAGAAACCGGATTATTCTTATGTAAGATTAAGCTGATCTGTTTTAGTACGGGAGGTTTGTTGTGTGAAGATATTCCTGCAGTGACAGGAAAAGGTGCAGATTTCCTACGAATGTCAGAGTTCTCAGGGATAAATAAAGGTGCTATATACTGCTAAGAGTACTGATTTGCCTGTTTTTTATGAGCTAGATGGAAAATCATTTTCTAGAATCAAATTCTATGAAGAGTCATCAGAACCTACAAATTACTGCTAGTGAGGGGGGGCTCTCTTGTTTGCTCTCACTGATCTTTTGACCATTGAATCTATGTAGTCCTGGGCTGGCTCTTCTCAAAAACATGATTCAAAGCCCTGCTGAAATCATTGTGTGGATGTCCCTGACTTAGTAGGCTTTGCTCTAGGCTGTGAATCCCTGTAGGGATGTTTTAGGCCATAAAAATCCCTGCTGTTTTGCCTAGCTTCCCTACAGCCTCCCCAGGAGAGCTCTCCCTTTCTGCTCTGTCTAGCAATGCTGTTCCCTGTGAACAGCTGGAACCATTTGGTGCCTTAGCATCTCTCTCTCTTTCAGTGATACTGTTTGCACAAGTGAACAGTAAAAGTCAGAAATGCAGGAGGCTATGGTTTATATTTAAAAATACATTTCATTAAAAGCAGCTGAGCTAGAGTCTCTGTAACTTTTGTGGATTAAAGTAGGTGTGAGTTACCATCAACATTTAGGAAAAAACAAATTGAATAGATAAAATAAATGTAGAGTAAGCTGCAAGAATTCTTGGCATTTTTGCAAAGTAGGGATTTCTGGCTTCTGTTGTTAGCCTGCGTATCGATTTTTAAGCGGATTGCATTTGGGACAATTTTGGTGGAAAAATACGTTCCTAAATTTTCTAACTAAGGGCACCCGAGGCTGCTGCTGGAGGACAGATACGTTGTTTTCTCATTGGAGTAGCTGTCAAAGTTGAGGGACTTCCAAGGCTTCTGGACCAAACCTGGCTGGGCTTTTTTTTTTTTTTTTTTTAAAAATGAAAAACATTAATAAAAAACGATAATTAAAAAAGTGGACTTCAATAGTAATC